>SEYY01024988.1:2500-20000 GCA_009176605.1 Armadillidium nasatum
AAGACTATAAACAATGGTTATAGTTTGGTACATAAAAAAGAGCTTGAGTAATGAAAAGTTTTAGAAGTGAAAAAATAATGTGGTAATAAAAGTAGGACCATAAAACAACGATGTTGGCTAACGACTAAGCAATAATTTTCCAAGTTAATATTCTTATGACTTCAGATTACATTGCTTTCTAATAATAATCATAATGGAAACAGCGAGTATAACATCTTTATTACTTTATATATATATATATATATATATATATATATATATATATATATATATATATATATATATATATATATATATATATATATATATATATATATATATATATATATATATATATATTATATATATATATATATATATATATATATATATATATATATATATATACTATATATATATATTAAATATCATGTAAAATTTATTCTTGAACGAATAAAACTATATATTTATTCAATTTTTAGGTCTGTCAAAGCAACATAGAGATTATATTTTTTATGTCAAATTTACTAGTATTAATGGTCCCAACAATGGCAAAACCTTTACCACAATACAAACACTCACAAGCAGACATATGCACACGAACACTTACCTATATAATATATATATATATATATATATATATATATATATATATATATATATATATATATATATATATATATATATATATATATATATATATATATATATATATATATATATATATATATATATATATATATATATATATATATTTATATGTATATATATTCTGACTGCCGTCGGAGTCGGACGCATTGGAAACAGGTGGGGAAGAAAAACGAGAAGAGCCAGAGAAGGGAATTGGAAGTTATCTAAAAGAAAAAGAAGACTTGAAAAGAAATGTTAATAGTTTTTCCTTTGAAGAAAGTAGAGAGTAGAGTAAATGCACAACTGAAGACTGACTGATTGTTCTGTAGAGGCAAAAGAAATTATTATGAACCGATGAAAATATTATAAAATTTTAATTGAAATTAATTAAAATTTGAAATAAAAATCAATATTATAAATTAAATCGATATTATTAATATTCTAACAAATTCAAGAGAAGCTGAAAACTATTCGATCGAGGTTTATCAATTAAATTTTTATATAATGGAATTTAAAAATAAATAATTTGTGACACAATAAAATTTTCAAATAGATTCTTTTGAATAACTTAAAATAACAATTTATATTTTTTAGAATTGGAAATTATATTAGAACTAGTAGTTAACTTCTTTTTGATGAAAGATTATTATTTTAGAGCAGTCACAGCTATTGAGGATTTTCTTTTTAATTAAAGCCCTTGCGTAGGAAACTATGTGAGGTTATGAAGACAGGCCTAGATAGCCAGCAACGCAATACAGAAGCTGCCCAAGATACCAATGCTTCCTCTCGGATAGATTCTGGATGAGTAGCACCTGGCAAGCCTCCTATCAAGATGAATGATGTTGATGGTTATGGTGATATATATATATATATATATATATATATATATATATATATATATATATATATATATATATATATATATATATATTATATATATATATATATATAGAATTTATTTATTTGATTTGTTTAAAATTGAAAAGGAAAAAAAATATATTTTTTTTCTTCTTTTTTTTTTTTTTTTTCGTTTTTTTTTTCTCTTGAAGTTTATTTAATCCTTTTATCTTTTATCTTTTCTTTTACTGTTAGTCTTTTAGTCTTTTATCTTCCTTTCGTTTTTGAGTCAGAAAAACTCGCGACTTTTTTCCCTCAAAAGAAATACAGACGCCAAATCGGACTAAAACATCAAATGTAGATCAAATATAGCATTAAAAAAATTCTCTCTACTCTCTCTCTCTATATATATATATATATATATATATATATATATATATATATATATATATATATATATATATATATATATATATATATATATATATATATATATATATATATATATATATATATATATATATATAGAGGGAGAGTAAAAATATTGAGGATTGTAGAAAGAAAGTTTTGAAATGGAATGGATGTGTCATGAAAGGAAACGAAATTTTTGTAAATATTTTCTTTCGAAAAAAGAAATTGAAAAATTTGCATTAATATTAATGCTCTCAAATGGAAAAAGACGAGTTAAGTATATATATATATATATATATATATATATATATATATATATATATATATATATATATATATATATATATATATATATATATATATATATATATATATATATATATATATATATATATATATATATATATATATATATATATATATATATATATATATATATATATATATATATATATATATATATATATATATATATATATATATATATATATATATATATATATATATATATATATATATATATATATATATATATATATATATATATATATATATATATATATATATATATATATATATATGATGCCTCGTTGAGTATTAATTAGTTGTATTAGCGTTTGTGACGTCATTTTCTTGCTGTTAAATGTCAGATAAAAAATAATTACATCCATAAAAATGAAGTTGGCTCCGACGTCGAATTTGAGTTTCATTTTAACAAATGAATTTGACATTCAAAAATGATTTTAATAAAACGACAATTATCATTAGCTATTCTTGTAATATCTCTTTTTCTCTTCATTGTTTGTTTATTTTTTCTCTATCTATTTATCTATCTATCTATTTATCTATATATCTATCAATCTATCTATATATCTATATGTCTTGATCTATTTATATTTGCTCTTTCAGTAATTTGGAAGACTGATTTATTAATTTATTTCGGAGTGCTTCTTAATGGATGGATAAAGTAAAAATTCAAAATTGTTCGCAGATACATTATATACTAACAAACAGCCTCTCACATATATATATATATATATATATATATATATATATATATATATATATATATATATATATATATATATATATATATATATATATTATATATATATATATATATATATATATATATATATATATATATATATATATATATATATATATATATATATATATATATATATATATATATATATATATATATATATATATATATATATATATATAAAGCCTAGAGGCATTTGGCCCAATACAGGGAGGTAGCGTCAATTGTAGATCACAAAATCAACATTAGTAAACATAAATAGATGAACAGCTGATAATATTCTCTTCCCTGCGCAGTTTTTATGACGAGATCGGTTTGCTAGGCTAAATGAATTCCTTTGTGAAAAGATTATAATTGCAATTGATAGAATAATAATCAACGTACATGATGAAAAGTCCTAGTTATGCTTTTAACATGAATTAAATTTTCAAAATGGTTCATTTTCTATCAATATATTGCTTCTCGGGAATTTTTTTAATTCTAGTTAATTTTTATTTTTAATTTAATGATAAAAATATTAAATAAAAATCTTTAAGGAACTTTTGTTTGATAAGATTCCTCTGTCTACGTTCATACATCATTTCAACTTAATCAGTTTCTTCATTCTGAAATTCTTCATGACAATATCAGTAAGAAGACTTTTAGGTATTTTTTAGCCTTTTATCTATCATGTTGTTTCATTTCTAACATATTTCTGCTTCTTATTTTACCCTTTCTTAATCCCATGACATCAGAAACGATTATATATATATATATATATATATATATATATATATATATATATATATATATATATATATATATATATATATATATATATATATATATATATATATATATATATATATATATAGCATATATATATCATATACCGCTCACGGTCAGAGCCCTATTCATGGAGGGGTTTTTAGATCAATAAGAGTATAAGGAAACCCTTAAAAGTGTGACCTAATGCAAATTTCGTATTTCAGTACAGACGTGAGCATTAATTAAAGAAATTGAGATTAAAATGGCCAGGAAACACAGAAGAATGGAGAGAATTCAGCAAAACGGAAGTGACTGGAAAAAAGGAGGTATCACAGCGGACAAGCGGGGAATTGCTTATGTCCACACAAATTTAATGTGTTGACAATGCACCCCTTGTGCTACGAGGCCGTCGTAAAGGAGGAAGTATACGAGTGAAAGCTGAAAGTGAATCATAACTGATTATTCCTATCATTCATATTTATCTGTATAACTCCCACCAATATAATATATACGGTATATATATATATATATATATATATATATATATATATATATATATATATATATATATATATATATATATATATATATATATATATATATATATATATATATATATATATATATATATATATATATATATATATTAGGTGGTGTGAAAGAACTACTAATAGAACTAAGAATGAATATATTTATGAAATTAAATTATGATGTAAAATAGAGTTAAATTGTGAATAGAAGTAAGAAGAGTATTAATGGTAGCAGATCCTGTATTGGTTTCTCATTATTTTCTTTACCTCTTATTTTTAAAAGTATGATTATTATGAATGTTTTTATATAAAATGATGAATTTAACTTATTTTCTTT
Organism: Armadillidium nasatum; assembly: GCA_009176605.1. NCBI lineage: Eukaryota > Metazoa > Arthropoda > Malacostraca > Isopoda > Armadillidiidae > Armadillidium > Armadillidium nasatum. The sequence continues at coordinate 7,020 of SEYY01024988.1, forward strand.
TCTTTATAATATTTCATACCTTGCAATCTGTTTACTTTGTTGGCTATTTTTTATTCCTATTTTTCGTTCTTGTGATTAAGTTACTGACACATTTGCTTTATTTTCCTTATGTTCTTTAATTTATGTTTTTCATTTTTATTTGATTTTTTATAAACTATTTTTTTCATTATCTCCAAAAGATTTGTAAATTTGATTTACTAGATCTTAAACACCCATTGTTTTCACATTATTTCTGAAATAATGTTAACCTAGTTTAGAGGCTTGTTTTCATCTTTTTTTTTATTTATGATAGAATTTAATTATACGTACATACATACATACATACATACATACATACATACATACATACATACATACATACATACATACATACATACTATGAGCGATAGTTTGTGAGATACAGGGTGTTAAAATCAACGTGCTAATTGTTTGAATTTTTTATGTAAATTGATTTGTTTTATGATGGATTTATGACAGTAGGTTTAATAGTGAATTATAAAATAATAAACATTAATAACAAAGGAAATGAAAAATTAATTGAAATAAAAAAAGAAAAACATATAATCTTTTTCTACTATGTTTATTAAAAAAAAAACTGTTCCTTGTGAGGATGCATTTGATCATTTTTGTTGTTATTTCTGTTGTATTTTCACTTTTATTATTACTGTCTATTGTTTTATAATTCATTTTTGTATCTACTGTCATAAATCCAACATAGTATGCGACATGACCCTAAATCCAACTTAATACATAAAAAATTAAAACAATCAAAATGTTAACTTTAACATCATGTATCTCACAAACTATGGCTTATAGGACATGTTTATAGGAAATTTTTTCACTGTGGATATGTCCCCTGTTCACTGTGCAAGTGGCTCCCACATGTCAAGATACACCGTATATATATATATATATATATATATATATATATATATATATATATATATATATATATATATATATATATATATATATATATATATATATATATATATATATATATATATATATATATATATATAGTATGTGATATAAAAAATAAGTGAAATAAATAAAAAGAAAGTGGGTGTTTATAGAGATTCTTTTGGCACGACGTTTATTTTCCATATTGTGGCGATTACTCGAAGCATTTGAAGAGGCGAAAATCCCGCGTAAATCTAGGCAATGAAAACGCACCTTTGGGACCATTACCGACTTTAAATGTCACCTTTTTATTGACCTTTAAACACATTTATCAACTCAAATAAACCTTTTTCTCTCTTTCTTTAATATATATATATATATATATATATATATATATATATATATATATATATAATATATATATATATATATATATATATATATATATATATATATATATATATATATATATATATATATATATATATATATATATGAATCCTGTTTAGACCCTGAAGATGATTTTCGGGGTGCCGAAAAGGTAGGGGCCGTAATCGCCGATAAAATGAGTAGGTTTATACCATTTTCAGCTAAATCTTTTTCTCCTCAAAACCCATGGTTCGATGGTACTTGCTCTCGTATCATGAAAGAGACAGTGTTTATCGTGCAGGGAAAAATTTAATTCTACTTTCACTCTTGCTAACTTTCATTCACCTCTGAATTATTGTAGGTATATTATTCTACGAGCCAAGCGTACTTTCATTAAAAGATTCTGGACACTAGCCAAAAACATCTCTAATAACTTCTGTAAATCTGTATTTCCTCCTATTATTCGTCCTGACGGCTCTGTTGCTAAAATCCAAATCTCTCAGGCCTCCTTTTTTCCTCCAATTCAACCCTGAACGATTTCGGCTCTCCTCCTTCTACTTCTTCTCCTATCAGGTATCCCATGTCATCACCTGTGATTTCACATAATCATATCCATTGATTAATTCCTGAGAACTATGAACGCCATGAAGGCCAGATGCCCGGATGGCATTCCCCTCCTTGTTCTGAGGGAGTGTGCGTCTGAGCTGGTGCCTATATTTGTTCAACTCTACTCTCTATGCATTAATACTAATACTTTTCCTCAATGCTGGAAGCGTGCATTATGTTCAGCCGATCCCAAAGAAGGGTAGCCGCTCTGTTACCTCAAGCTATCGTCCAATAGCTTTCATTGTGCTCTGTCTAAAATCTTTCAAACTATCCTTAACTCTCATTTCATGGGTCATCTGGAGTCTTACTCCCTTCTTTTAGATCATCAGTACTGCTTTAGACGTTCGAGGACTACTGGTGACATACTTTCCTATCTTACTGATGCATCGTCTTCTTCTCTTAGGGATTATGGAGATTCTTTTTTGACCGGGTGTGGCATACGTCACTACTCTCCAAGCTCCCTTCCTTTGGGTTTCCTCCTTCTCTTTGCTTACTTATGTCTAGTTTTCTCTCAGATCGTTCCATATCGGCACTTATCAATGGAGCGACCTCTTCCCTCCTTTTTGGTCAATAGTGGTGTTCTTCAGGGTTCTGTTCTATCTCCAACTTTATACTTACTTTTCATCAACGATCTTCTCAGTTCCATCTCTAACTCTGTTTATTCTTTATGCTGATGTCTCAACTTTCTACTCTTCTACTCATTTCAAATCTGCTCCCTCCTTTGCTTCTAGGGTTGCTTCCCGTCTTCAGCTTTCTAACTCTATTTTTGCTGATCTGGACGGGATTTTCCGGTGGGGACGCCTCAATTTTGTGAAATTCAACTCTTTAAAAACTTAACTTCTCTACATCTCCCTCTCAAAAACACCTCCCAACTTTCTTATTTCCTTTGACAGCTATCCCGTCTTACCTGTGAACAACATTAACATTCATGGTCTGTTTGTGAACGATAAATTTTCTTGGAAACCTCATATCACAATGGTTGCTTGGGTGGCTTCAAAGAAGCTGGGGATCCTGTACAGATTGGGGAAATTTTTTTCTTCCGAACTGTTGCTCCAATAATGTAAGGGTCTTATCAGCCCTTGTATAGAGTACTGTTCTCTCATCTGGGGTGGTTCCGGATCCACCCTTCTTTTGGACAAAGTTGAGTCTAAGGCTAAAAGATTAATAAACTGTCCCCTACTTTCAAACTCACTTGACCCTTTGTCTTTGTCTCTGCTATGTCACGTTAATGCACTATCTCTTTTCCATTGGTACTACAACGGCAGTTGCTCGAGGGAATTGACCTCTCGCATAACACCACCATTGCGTTGCCCTCGCAGCAAAAGGGGTACCGTGATTTCACATGAATTTTGTGTGAAATGGTAAACCCCAGGCTTATCCGTTGTGGTGCCCCCTTCTTTCCCGTCCTTCCGTTCTGTGGAACTCTCTACCATCATCTGTTTTTCCTGCTGCATTTAATCTTACTCTCTTTAAGACCTACGTCTGCACTGAGAGATTTGCTTTAGACTGGGATTGGGTGGGTTTTCTTTTATTTCAGATATTTGCACCCTCCTAGAAAAGGGTTCGACCCATAAAAGGTAGTAAACTGGAAAAAGAAACATATTTATATATTAAACGTGATAAATAAATATTTGTATAGTTTTCAGATTACATAATTGTAATTTTGGTAGCGCAAGAATAAAACATTATTTATTTATTTATTTTTTAGCTTTTTTAATCTTTTTGTTTATGTAATTTTAATAGCTTTAATTAGTCGACGTTTTTCATTCTTAATTAGATCGCTTTGATATAATATCAACCTTTTTTTAATAAAGTTCTTAATATTAATTCTTCTGATAAAACTTTCCAAACTTTTACTACCACTACTGCTACAATGAAAATAATTATAATTTTAATAATAATAATAATAATAATAATAATAATAATAATAATAATAATTATTATTATTATTATTATTATTATTATTATTATTATTATTATTATTATTATAATAATAATAATATAATCAGAATAATAATACAAATTAGAATAATAATACAAATTATAATAATAATAATAATAATAATAATAATAATAATAATAATAATAATAATAATAATAATAATAATAATAATAATAATAATAATAATAATTTAATAATAATAATAATAATAATAATAATAAATAATAATAATAATAATAATAATAATAATAATAATAATAATAATAATAATAATAATAATAATAATAATAATAATAAATTTTAAATGAAAATAGGAAAGGAAAAAGTAAAATGGCTTCTTTGGTAATGATTACATCCTTTGATTATAAAAGTATTATTTTCCTTTTGTAATTTTTATTGACAATAACTGCAGTTGATAATAATGAATAATAATAATAATTAATAATTACAGACTCCTACTGTGGTATTTAAGTAAACAGTATCGAAAGTGTTTCTCAACCTTGAAATTTTCTCAATGCTTATTTAGCCTGAAAGTGGGACTTCCCTCAACCCTTTAACTATTATTTACAAATTAATTTTGTTTTTGTTTTTTTTCAAATCTTTTAATTGAGTCTAAATTTTGAGATCTGGAAACAACTTATTTCTTCTACTGTAAATCGTATCTCTAGTTTGGATTCTATAAAGAAAGCAGGACTCATCATCTTCATTCTCTTTTCTTCTTCTACATTTTTCTGAATTTTCTTTCAGTGGTGCTAAACTTAAGGAAAGCTTCTTAGGGTCAAACAAAAAGTTTTCATTTAATTATTTCCTTCTTTTGTTATCTGTCCTTCTCTCAAAGAGAAAAATTCTATCTTGTTACCTGATTTAATGGAAAAATTTATAAAATTTAAATTTATTCATAATTTTCGTAATTTCATCCGATTTACAGCAAATAAAAGACAAGTGATGAAACATTAAGCGAGTTCTGAAACATTAATATTGAACTGTGCTTTTCTCTCTTTATTCGATTTCGTTTATGTTGGCCATGTAAAGAGACAATCATTTTTCAATAAAAGTCAAAAAACAATTCCCGAAAGTTGACCTATATACAGATAGATCTATTATTTAAATTTTATGAATTTTTTATATTTACCACATACCCAATACTTCTAATACCCATCAACAAAGTAATATTTTTTTTCATAAATGTAAAATTACTTTAATTGGTTCCTATTCATTGATCAGTATAATATTTCAGAGTGAATCGGATAGGGAGAGTTCAGTTTTTTACTTAGATTATTATTTTTATTCTTAATTAATCGTTTCGTCTCGGGGCAAGGGAGGAAAACAAAAAAAAAAAAAAATCTTTAAAAAAAAGTTCTGGGTTCGCTTTAAAAATGATCTTCAAATATTTGTAACTCGCCTATCCCATAAGCTCTGAGAATATTATATTGATAGAATGAACTGAAATTAAAATATTATTTACAAACAATAAAATATCATCTTTTGGTTATTAAAAGTTATGTGTATTGGAAACATATAAAAAATTCATCATAACCCATTTTTGATAAAAGATCTATAAATATATAGTGTAACTATCATCCTTTTTACAAAAGGTTTGACATTCAGGAATGTCGGAATATTAGTTTTTATTTTTAAAAAAATTTAGAGCTTGCCCAGTTTGAAGTAAATCAGAAGAATTTTAAGAAAATTATGCCTAAATTCAAATCCAAGGACTTCCCTATCAAATCAGATACCAAGGTTGGTTCCTTCCCTATGGATAAATTTCTTCTCTAAATAAGGCATCTGTCACTCACAAAAGAGATATGCATTGATCGTTTCTTTTAAGTCTTTGGTCTGTTTCGGAAATTCATTTTGTACCAACTTTGGTGAATTGTGAATATGCCTATGGATTTTTTTTTCAACCTTCCAATCAGAAGTAATATATATATATATATATATATATATATATATATATATATATATATATATATATATATATATATATATATATATATATATATATATATATATATATATATATATATATATATATATATATATATATATATATATAATAATAAAGTAAAGTCATTTTTAAGCGGATGATCGTTCTCTGCTATTTCCTTATCTTATTAAAGTTTGGAAAAAGGGATGGGAAAGACTCTAGGGTGGAAGAGGGGGGTGGGGGTTTCCAACAAAGAAAGAGGTTGGAAGGGTTATAGGGGTGGACAGGGAAAGGGAACTGAAGTAAATGGGAAAGTTTAGAAAAAGTGAAATGGGAATTAAGAAACGAAAACGATGCTCTATATATATATATATATATATATATATATATATATATATATATATATATATATATATATATATATATATATATATATATATATATATATATATATATATATATATATATATATATATATATATATATAGCCTGTGCCGAAGAAGTGGGATCCTCTAACTATCGTCCCATTGTTGCGTCACTCTCTCTATGCTATCGCTATAACAATGGACACTGCTCTTCTGAACTTTCCCGCCACATACCTCCACAAAAAAGAGCTCGTTGCGTCATGCCTTTCTACACATTCTCATCCTTTCTCTGTCCAACTCTCCGACCTCAGACTTAACCGCTATGCTCAATCTTACATGTACTCTACTGGTAAAGTCTGGAACACACTCCCTTTATCTTTGTCCGTGTATCGGGTCGCGTCGGCTATTTTAGCGACCAAGATCTGATGTTTGCTAACTTCGATGCAAATTAGTAGGCTTCCGGCCTTTGCCCACCTCAGGAGATATAATATTATATAATATATATATATATATATATATATATATATATATATATATATATATATATATATATATATATATATATATATATATATATATATATATATATATATATATTACTCAGCAAAATTAACGCATCAATAAAACGATGGAACATAGGTGAATATTGAAACGACATTAACGGTTAGTATATATTTTAATATAAAGAACATGGTTATACATATAGGAGAGAATGTTATGACGGGCCATTGAAGTCCACCGAGTTCAGGCACACCGTCTCATATGTCGAGGGAGCAATACCGCCAGGTAATCGCGGTGTCCAGGATATCTCTATACTTGCGTCCTGTGTCCTTCAGTTCCTTATGTGGCCTCCCCTGTCCCGAATGACAGCTTGACAACGTCGATACATGCTAGAGTTGATATCCTGTATAGCGTCCTGTGGTAGCTCCTTCCTTAAGCCTGCAACCGTCTGGTACAGATCAATAAGGCTTTGTGGTGGGTGCTCTAGTCGCAGAAGCATTTTCAGTATGTCCTAGACATGCTCATTTGTGGTTGAGGTTTGGACTGTACGCTGGGCCAGTTTAACGTCTGGAGATACGATTTTAATTTCTTCAAAGAATTTATTATTTTATTTTTTGATTTAAAAGAATTATTTTTGATGTAAACTTGTCACAAGAAAAAAATAATTAACAAATAAGAAAAAATGAGAAAAATTACACCAAAAATAATTTTAAAAAAATCAACATAAATTTTTATTTTGATATAATTTTGTTTGAGTTTTTATTCACTTGGTATTTAAATGTAGAAAAAAGAATGAAAGAAATTAGCAAAGAGATTTAAAAGCTAGTCAAAGACTAAAATTAAAACGTCAAAAATAGAAAGATTTCATGTAATTTTTTCAGGTTTATGAAAACTAGTGACGTCTTTCCTCACAGACGAGAAATTCTCTATACAAAGACCTTAATTAAAAGCAACTCAAAAACTTATCTTTCATTTTATAAAAAGAAGAAAAAAAAGACAAAATTAATTGTCAAAATTTCCAACAAATTACTTTTTATTATTATTATTATTATTATTATTATTATTATTATTATTATTATTATTATTACTTTATTATTATTATTATTATTATTATTAATTATTATTATTATTATTATTATTATTATTATTATTATTATTATTATTTAATTTCCATCCTTATCTACTTTTACTGCTGAATTTGATCTTGTTCTCTTTAAAGCCTATTTTTTTCTCTCAATTAAGAGGTTTACTTTAGGCTTGGGTTTGAGCGGATCCACCATTCTGCATTATTCTGCCCTTCCTAGAAAAGGACTCTTTCCATGAGTAGTGGTAACATGTAATATATATATATATATATATATATATATATATATATATATATATATATAAACTCATGTTCAAAATAATTGCACCCTGCATGAAATAGAAATGTTGGTCAGGCATCCTATCGCCAGGGTTCATACCCTCCGTGTGTGGAAGGGGATCATGAGTCAGATAGAGAAATACATGCGCAACATCATACAATACGTTTATTTCGTTACAGTACAACATACTTACGTTGTTATCTGGGAAATGCAAGTGATGAACGATATCCCAACCATGGTTTCGCGTGTCAATAACCCTTATATGAATCTAATAATGCATAGCACCGCTTCTGGCTCTAAAGACTGCCGCCATATGTCTAGGTAAACTTAATATGAGTCCGGGTCATGGAACCTTCCAGAGCGTGGATGTCAAGAGATGAGGGAACAGATTGTCGAAAGACCCTCTTGAGGCTGTCCTAAAAGTGCTCGCGATGAGCACTTCAGAAATTGTAAATCGATCACTCGTTGACTGATAGTAACCGTCCCTGCAATGTGTGTGACCGATTATCATCGTGCATTAGGTAGTAGTTCTCTTTGAACGGAGCAAAGGCTTTAACAAAGTCCTTTTGTGGGTGTTCCACATAGCATGGTGCATTCAATAACCCCAGGCAAATAAAGATGAGCGTCAATGAAATGGCTAACCATCCGACGGATCTTAGTATAATGTACATCAAGCACATTCGCCACTTACCTCATATTACGACCTTCCTCTATCAAGGAGAATTTTTCCTCACTAGTCTCTCGTTAAAATACCGTTGCTTATCCATGGTGTCGAACGTATTGGGTGTAAAATAGCTTGCATCAATACGACGAATAATTCCTGTAAAGCAATGATCAACGCAATCGAAGGATGCTGCACATGAACTAAAACATCAGAATGTATAGTTATTTTCAAGCCACGTAGCACTCTGACTCCATCTGTCGGATACGAGACTCTGTACAACTTAGCGTGTATTCCACCTGTTTTGTAGCAAAATACACAGATTTGAACATTCATACGAAAATGACGTCATATTTTCTACTTTTTGCTTTAATTTTGAATTAGTAATTTATATATATATATATATATATATATATATATATATATATATATATATATATATATATATATATATATATATATATATATATATATATATATATATATATATATATATATATATATATATATATATATATATATATATATATAGAGAGTATTACTTAAAAAATTGGTCACGTAATTGTAACATAATTTATGGAACTGTTAAAAGATTTTCTTTTTTGATTTATTTTACATAAAATTTAATAAAGTTTATCTTTTATTAGCTGTCTTTTATACATAAAGATTTATTCGTAAAGTTTTCCATAAAAAAAGGAACTCGTTAAAAATATGTTATTTTTTTTTTATGAAGAAGTTTTATTGTCTCGGCCCAGATAAAACGTCGATATATCCACAAAACATTCATAAAGGACTCGCTTTAAATTCTAAATAATTTTCTTCTCTATAAAAAAGATAGAAAAACTCTCCTAAAAATATAATGTCTCCACTCACTCAGTTTGGCGACGGATGAGATAGAGAGCGAAAATTTGCTGTCCCTGATATCCCTGCTGCCCCTGCTACCCCTGCTACCCCTGCTGCTTCTACTCCTCCTGCTGCTTCAGCCAACCGTAAGCAAAAATTTCAGAAGCAGTTTGATGAGTTGAGCCACTGGAATTACTTTTCCTTTGTATAAACAAGATAACAATCTATTATTTCGTCTCGTCAAAACGACAGAGAAGATTGAAATAAAAAATTCCTCACAAAAAATAAAAGAAAATGCGTTAATGTAGAAAGAAATTGGATTGAGACAAAACTTATGTCTCTTTCCACGCATTTTATTGCCTTTTAAAAGTTAAAACAGACAAACAAACACATTTTAAATACCGTTATCTTCATTTCTGCAGAAACAACTTTGGATGTTGAAGTTGCTCAAAAATAAAAGTAACATCTAACATGAAACCACACACACATACATATACACACAAACAAATGTTTACATTTCTTTGTAAAATATGAGAAAATTGCAAAAGTTGAATAATTAAACAAATAGTTTCCTCATATTTTTTTCCTTTATTTTGTAATTTAGTTTATTTTCTAGCATAATAATTCAATAATTATAATCAGAAAAAAAATAAAAATTTTCTTAGTTTCCCATTTAAAACATTTGAGGACATATCACCTTAATTATGAGATTTGATAAATCAATTGGCAAAGCTTTGTTATCAAAAGTTTAGCAAGTTTATTCGTTCACATAATCTAAATATAGACATACGAAAGTGTACAACTATAAAAGGATATACTTTAAAGGTCGGATACATGGATGAAAGTAAAAATTTGTTGGAAATTTTCTCTAATTGATTATTATTATTGGTTAAGAAGTATCATTAATTTATGTTTCAATTCTCTAATACCGTTAAGACAAATCCAGCCTTTATTATAGAACTCTCTTTCCAAACATTATAGACTCATTTTCTAAGACGTTTTTACTAACAAAAGAAAAATGGATTATTGCTCAACAAAAATCCATTTCGTAGAAGATTTGAACAGATGATGCATGTCAAATATGGGTTCGTAAATCTCTTCACATTCCCAGTTATAATTTATGTTAAGAAATTAAAATTTTACCAATTTTGACTAAAAAAAAATCCTTAGAATTAGAAATGTCTCCCCACTGAATTGGGGGCAATGCTTGTGAGATGTAAATTTTTTTTTTAAATTAAAAAACAAAAAAATTATATATATATATATATATATATATATATATATATATATATATATATATATATATATATATATATATATATATATATATATATATATATATATATATATATATATATATATATATATATATAATATATAATATATATATAAGAAGTGCATAATGCGTTTTCTTCTGGTCTCTTATCTTTCCTCTTTTGAATGTTGGTTCACTGCCAAATCATCAATCAAAACTATTTATAAAAATTTAATTTCTTCACTCCTTTTTTCATCTCGTTCCCATTTATACATCAAAGAAGTACTTTTTTTGTATGTGTGTCTATTATTAAATACGTTTTGCGTCTCTTCTTTTAAGAGACGCAATATATATATATATATATATATATATATATATATATATATATATATATATATATATATATATATATATATATATATATATATATATATATATATATATATATATATATGACGTCATAACTTTAAAACTCGGTAATAGAATAAGAAGAAAATAATTATTTAAACATAAGCCTTTTTAATGCTCTTCTTTTCTTATTTCTTTTAATAAGAAGTAGTCAAGTTAATCGAGGTTGCTATGCTTTATTATTATTATTATTATTATTATTATTATTATTATTATTATTATTATTATTATTATTATATATTATTTTATTATTATTATTATTATTATTATTATTATTATTATTATTATTATTATTATTATTATTATTATTATTATTATTATTATTCGTATTAGTATAAAGTTTCCTTACTTTACGATATCTTTATTTCATTAGGAAAAAACTTTAAACTCTCTCACCGCAAAATGTTCAGATTTATAATAATACATCTTTTACTTGGGTAATAATAATAAAAAATAATAATAATAATAATAATAATAATAATAATAATAATAATAATAATATAATAATAATAGTAATAATAAAAATAATAATAATAATAATAATAATAATAATAATAATAATAATAATAATAATAATAATAATAATAATATGATAATAATAATAATAATTAATAATAATAATAATAATAATAATAATAATAATAATAATAATAATAATAAATAATAATAATAATAATAATAATAATAATAATAATAATAATAATAATAATAATAATAATAATAATAATAATAATAATAATAATAATAATAATAATAAGAATAATAATAATAATTACTAATAAAATGATAATAATGATAATAATAATCTAATAAAAATAATAATAATAATAATAATAATAATAACAAAAATAAAATAATAATAAAACTAATAATAATAATAATAATAATAATAATAATAATAATAATAATAATAATAATAATAATAATAATAATAATAATAATAATATCATTATAATAATAGTAATAATATTATAATAATTATAATATTAATAATAATCGTATTAATAATAATAATAATAATAATAATAATAATAATAATAATAATAATAATAATAATAATAATAATAATAATAATAATAATATTTTTATGTTAAAAGTTCAATATCGAGGATGCGTCTAATACATATAGAAGAAAAGAAAAAAAAATGGTCTGTTGTGACGTGACTTGAGACTTGACTTGAGACTTGACTTAACTTGAGACTTGACTTGAGACTTGACTTGACTTGAGACTTGACCTGACTTGATTGGCTTCGAATTTAATAAAGCCTTTGTAAACGTCTTTTAATGAAATAACAATGAAAAAAAAAAAGTCTTGAAACTTGGTCTTTTGATCCTTGACCTTCCCTTCCTTCCCTCCCCCCTCCCTTACCACCTCCCATTTTCTCCCCCATTTTTTTCTTCCCTTGAACAAAAAAAAAAAAAAAAAAAAAAAAAAAAAAAAAAAAAAGGTAAAGAAGGAAAATACGACAAAAAGGTTTTCCCTTTGTTTCTTTGCATTTTGTTTAAACAAACTTTAATAGAGAAAATAAACAACTAAATGCCGAAACAAATAAACAAATAAATAAATAAATAAATTTACAAGAGAATGTTGTAAATATTTGGGAAATACATAAAAAGTTAAATTTAAAAAAAAAATAAAAATAAAAGAATAAAAAGGTGAAACAAAATTATTTTAAAACAATAATTAATGATTTGTCATTTTCTATTCTCAATTGCTTGAAACATTTTTCTTCTTAATTCTATTTTTTTTTTTAAATCATTAATATAATTTATTACGTTCATTATTATTATTATTTTTATTATTATTATTATTATTATTATTATTATTATTATTATT
>SEYY01024988.1:25000-30000 GCA_009176605.1 Armadillidium nasatum
AAGACCTTCTCAGGCATTCTGATGTTCATTTTTTTTTCTAAACCAAAACCCACTTGTTAGTTTTTTTCTGTTAAGTTTCTGATTTGCGTGGCTTCTCCAGTTAGTCTTTCTTGTCAGGCTCACCAAAGCTTATTTTTCATAAAATTTTTCCGCTACTTCGATTTGTCTCTCCTTTTGTGCCAGATAAAACCATTTGAAAAGGATATTTTTATCAATATTTTGGATAGTTTTCCACAAAAAACAAAAGCTTCAGAGTGACAACGACCTAATCGTCCAGAAAATTTTTATTCAAATGCAAAGAAAATTTTGTCAGAATATTTAATGATTACATGTGCAAGAATATAGTCAACGGAATTGTTTAAGAATAATCACTTAAAGCGTATTTTAATTTGTTTTAATTGTATATTATACTCTTTCATGCCATGGCTATAAGCTCTATATATTAATTGATAAAAATATGATATTGCATTTTATTATTATTATTTTTAATATTATTATTATTATTATCACTATTATTATTAGAATTATTATTATTATTATGATTATTATTATTAGTATTATTTTTATCACTATTATTATAATGATTATTATTATTATTAGTATTAGTATTTATATTATTATTATTATTATTATTATTACTTTTATTATTATTATTATTATTATTATTACTTTTATTAGTATTATTATTAATATTATTTTCAATATTATTTTATTATTATTTATTTTTAGTAAATGTTTAATATCTAGTTAATGAATTTATATTTTTAAATTTTGATTTCATTTTTACAGTAGAAGTTTATTTACAAAGTATTGTTTGTGTTGAAGATGAACCTATAAGAATAAAAGTTCCTCAGAGACATCTAAAGAATGATAAATAAGGAAGTGTTGACATTAACTTTTATAATTAGAATAGGTTCACAAGGAAAGAATATCGATTCTTTTCTCAAACAGACAAATATACGAGTATATATATATATATATATATATATATATATATATATATATATATATATATATATATATATATATATATATATATATATATATATATATATATATATATATATATATATATATATATATATATATATGAGATTTTAATAAGCGTAAAGTTATTAGGATCGAAAGGATTCTTATAAAGTTATTTACTCTTCAAAAGAAAGAAATTGAATAATTGGGGAAAGAAAATTCAATTTATTAGTCACGTAAGAAAAGGAAACAAAAACAATTAATGAACAAACTTATCTTAATAAGAATAAGAAAATAAAAATAATAATAATAATAATAATAATAATAATAATAATAATAATAATAATAATAATAATAATAATAATAATAATAATAATAATAATAAATAATATATAATAATAATAATAATAATAATAATAATAATAATAATAATGAAGCCTAAAGAAGGTATAAATTTAAAAAGAGGTAAATAAAGTAATATTAAAATGAGCTCAGTATTAATATCAACTAAAAAAAAAAAAAAAAAAAAAAAAAAAAAAAAAAAAAAAAAAAAAAAAAAAAAAAAAAAAAAAAACTAATATTCAAAGTAAGAAAGTAAAAGGAGTGAAGTTGGTCTTTTCTTGCAAGTTTCTTCATTTTAAAATAAGGAAGAAAATTTTTTGAGAGTAAATAGAAAAAAAGATTTTCTTGAAAATACGCGAGTGTGAAAAGAATCTTTATTGTGAAGCCTTTCATATGACGCCCTTTTTAATACAACAGCAGATACAGACACCCTTCTTAAATGCAAATTTAACTTCTCTGTATAATATTAAAAGTTTTAAATTATATATTCTAAATCTCAATCTCATGTAAGGCAAAGTTTAAAATTACCTTCCAAAATTATAATTAACGGAAAAAAGTTGCCTTTATAATGGCGGGTTTATGTCCAATTTTTTTTCAGTTTTAAAAATATGATTTTGCATAAGTTAAAATATACGGAGATTAAAATGTGCATTATCATTATGCTTTTTCTCCAATTTTAATTCCGTGTACATCTTTACATTATGTCTACATTTCACTATGTACTCTTCCATTATAATCATGATAGGAATGTTCATGTTTTTTTCTCCTTTTACATTTTATGCAACTCTAACTCTCCTCTGAACATTAATACCATTAATTAATATTTTTATAAATATTATTATTTTTTTTTTTTTAAAGTTATCTCCATAACTCACGGGCAGAGCCCTATTCAAGGAGTGTGGATCTTAGCCAGGGAAATTGAGTTACATGTTATTTCTGACCAAGATGAGAAGTTGCACAGATTATTTGGGTTTTGGATAGGGAATCGCTGCTCCGGTACAGACCAATCAAGTTTTATTTTTGACCACCAGTGGGCGTGGTTTCGAATCCTTGATAGGCGACCTTCTGTGCAGGAGCAATTCTAGAGAGAATGTGATATTGTGTGTGTTGAAATAGTGTTGGCTATGTTTTTAAGCGATATGTGAGTATTGAGATTAGCGTAATAATACACCTTGCCGTAAACTGTAATTAATTAATTAACTACAAAAAATCCCCTACAAACGACAATTTTTTATGTCCGTTCAGGTAACCGGATCAGATAATTGCAATAAGAAATTTGTATTGCTTTTATTAAAACAAAATTAAAATCAACAATTTTACATTATGATGAATTTCGATGTTCAGATGTTGTATCAATTGGAATAGGTTTTCATGTAAAAATTTTGAAGATTTATTTTACAGTACTTTATTTTACTTCCATTTCCCTCTTTAAAAAGCAGATTTTGAATCAAGTTGATAAACTGCACAATATGAGAACCATATCTTTACAAATGGAATTGCAGAAATAAAAAATTTTCAAATATTTTTAAATAAATGGAATTTATTTTCGGAAATACTTTAAAATTAAAAATATTTTGTATTTACTCTATTATTTTGCTGAATAGTTCTTGGGGTAAATTGTTCTGCATTGAAAAGACTTTGGGCTGAATTGTCGTGTGTTGAATTTTTGGCTCTGAATTGATGGTGCTGAATTGTCCTTGCCTATAGAATTGTTGTACGCTGAATTGTAGGAGAAGAATTGTCACTGAACCATTTTTCAACCATTAATTTCTTCTCACAATTGTAAGATTTTTTTTTTAAAGGAAAATAATGAAGATTTTCTTCCGCTATTTTTTCTTTCCTTATTTCAATATTTATAAGCTTAATTTCTTTGAAAGAAAATTATATATTCCTTGAGCTGTTATAAAACTTTTTAAAGAATAAACTTTGAATTTATTGCTCAAGTTTTTAATATTTTCCAAAAAGTGAGCTTAAAAAGGCAATGACGAGGCTTTTTATTCTTTTACTTTTATCCTCTGCTAAATATTTTCTTTCTCACATCTTTCATCTAACTCACACACCTCTTCATTTGCAACAAACAATCACCTTCACTCTTATCTCTCTTTCTCTCACTCATTCATTTTTTCTAGTATATATATATATATATATATATATATATATATATATATATATATATATATATATATATATATATATATATATATATATATATATATATATATATATATATATATATATATATATATATATATATATACTTTAGAGCATATTTGTACTCATATGAGCGCAAAGAAAAATGTAGAGTGATACCCAATACAAATTGTTGTGAAAGTTCTTAAATTTTAATTTTAATTTCTTGCAATTCTTTTGCCCTTTAAATTACACTTCTTAATAGTAATAAATATCATTAATGAATTTAATGCGAGATGGACAAGAATTTGAATTTTTGGGCTGGAACAGTATTTGCACACAATTCATAAGAGGTTCGTCTTTTTCAAGAGCTTATGTGATGCATTATTTTCATCTTGCACTGGGACTACTTCACAGTAACTTTAGTTTGACACTCTTCCTCATCTTCATATACTAAATGTTATTTTCCTTGAACATTTCACGCAGTCTGTCTTTTATCATTTTTTTTAAAAATGTCAATAAACCATGAAGCCTACAAATTGATTGAAAGTAAAGGAGAAACGGCATATAAAAATGCCCCTCCTCCACAACTTGAGAGTTGGTTACCCTTCTCCTGATAAGGTTGATGTCGCTAAGAGATTAACTGCTTAATGTAAAGAACAATTTTTTTATCTTCATAATTAGTTTTTAAAATTGACAAGAAATCATGTTTCTTAGGAAATTTTTAAGGATGAAGAGGCGGAGTAGTGATATTCAAATGTTGCCTCTCATCCCTCTTTTCTATAACATCTCTTTTTGATTTGGTGGTCTCTGATGATTGGGTTGAAGCTGTTAACAAACTGGCAACTAATTTTGATGGACATTCTTCTTTATAATAAGTCTCAAGCAAGCGTCTGGCATTTTATCCACCGTGGTGATATAAATTATCTTTCAATAGTTTTGTATTTCCTATTGCTCTTTTCTAATAATTAATCAAAAATCAATTAATCTTTTTTGACTTATAAATGTTAACGAAATCCAATTTTATTTTTTATTTTTCTTTCTCAAAATCCAAACTTTATCTTTTTTTTCTTTCTCTCTCAATGATTTTAATTTATTTAAATTAAATTATTAATACGGTTTATCTTGAAAATGAAAGTATAATATTTTTTGGGATTAATTTTTTGTTTCTATACCAGTAAAAAAAAAAAAAAAAAAAAAAAGTTTTGTAAAATTAAAAATTTCAAACGTAACTTGAAATATTATAACATCTATTATTCATATTCAAAATTATTTTCTGCACTTCATATATATATATATATATATATATATATATATATATATATATATATATATATATATATTAATATATATTATATATATATATATATATATATATATATATATATATATATATATATATATATATATATATATATATATATATATATATATATATATATATATATATATTATATATATATATATATATATATATATATATATATATATATATATATATATATATATATATATATATATATATATATATACCACAGCACTTTTTAAACCTATCAATA
>SEYY01024990.1:0-2500 GCA_009176605.1 Armadillidium nasatum
AAAAAAATAAATAAATAAATAAAAAATATTTAACAAGATTTGAATAATTTTTAAGCACCTTTAATTTGAATAATATTTTCATTTGCCAAATCTACTTAACAAAAAAAAAAAAAAAAAAAAAAAATTGAATTCATTCATCATAAAATTGAATTTGTTTAATCCCAAAACCTTGAGGAACGAAAAAGGGCGAATTTTATACGAATAAATTTTCATTTTGGCTTATATAATTTTTTTTTTCATTATTATTATTATTATTATTATTATTATTATTATTATTATTATTATTATTATTATTACAATAAAAATTATCCTTATAGCTATTTTATCCATTTATATGTTATTATATTATATTATTATTAATAATTATATTATATTATTTTTTTAATTATTATTGCATATATTGTATTTATTATATTATAGTATTATTATTATTATTATATATTTATTATTATATATATAATATTATTATATATTATTATTATTATTATTATTATTATTATTATTTTATTATTATTAATAATAATGATATTATTATTGTTATGATTATTATTATTATTATTATTATTATTATTATTATTATCATTATTATTATGTAATTGATATTATTATTATTATATTTTATATTTTCATTATTATGATGATTATTATATTAATATTATTCTCATTTATTAACTATTATTTTACTATTATTTTTATCGTTTATTATTATTATTATTATTATTATTATTATTATTATTATTATTATTTTAACTTTTATTTAATTTTCCACATTTTATTTTTTTATTATAATTAAAATTATTATTTAATATTCCCAAAAAATATTTTCCTAAAATTTTTTTAAATTTCTTTTAAAGTTAAGATAAATATTGTTAATTGTTTTTAGTTAATAAATTCTATTATTTAACTATCTTTATTTTCTTTTTTTAATCGAAATTAAACACTATCGACTCCAATTCAGTCTTATATTTAATTCCTATTACCATTAAATCCTAAACTAATTGTTAACATGGTGACTAATCCAATAAATCTGAATTTAATTTGAGAAAGAAAAAAAAAAAAAGAACAAAAAAAAAATTGGTCACTGGATTTTGTTTGCTGTTAAAATCATAAATTTTAAAGATTATTCCTAGTTAAAGCCATTGAAATGTGAAGAGAGGAAATAGTTTTTGTGTTTCCTATTTCGAATCTGATGATTCGACAGAATATTCCGCCATTGTTTTCTCAATTTATTTCATTGATAAAAATAATGATTTATATTTCATTGTATTAATCGCTTTATTCTTGCAATATATTTGGTAATAACTGAAAAAAATCTAGTAAAAGGGAAAGATAAAGAGAGGAATAATAATTTTAGTTTATAATAATAAAAAAAATAAAAAAAAAAAAAAAAAAAAAAAAAAAAAAAAAAAAAAAAAAAAAAAAAAAAAAAAAATAATAATATATAATATTAATTTAAATTTAATTTTAATTTTTTTTAATAATAATAAATATATAATTAATAATAAATAAAAAAAAAAAAAAAAAAAAAAAAAAAAAAAAAAAAAATAACAATAAAATATAATAATAAAATTATGTTAAAATAAAATAAAATAATAATATAATAATAATAATAATAATAATAATAATAATTAATATAATAAATAATAATAATATAATAAAAAAATATAATAATAATAATAAAATAATAATAATAATAATAATAATAATATTGTTTTGATTTAAAAATCATTAATGACGATGAACCCTTTCCTCAGAATACATAAATTATAATAATAATATAATATATAATAATAATAATAATAAAATAAAAAAATAATAATAATATAATAATAATAATAATAATAATAATAATAATAATAATAATAATAATAATAATAATAATAATAATAATAATAATAATAATAATAATAATAGATAGTTAGATAGATAGATAGATAGATAGGTATTTATTATTTCTCAATAACAATATAATGATAACTATATAATGGACTTTACCTTCATTATTACTAGCTCCAAAAGCATGAAAATTCATTTGCTTCAACAATCGTATATAGATCTTTTAAATTTTGTTATAACTGGGAATCTTTTGATGGTGAAGGGATCAATTAGAATTTAATCTACTGCAACCACCCGTTATCTACAGCAGAAAAACTAATTAACAGAATCCCTTACCAAACTATATAAAAATCAGGAAACTGCAAACAATAACTCTAAAAATATTAAATATTATAAAACGCCAATTCATTTGATTTTGATAAAGATAAAAAATGTCTTCGCGACATTACTGATGTCAAGTAAAATCTACCACAAATTCAAAAATCATAGTTAAACAATTTCACAAAACCAGATAGCTCTCTTCCTCTTTTCCTATGAAAGACATCTTTCAATCAGTCACCATGCCATACAGTATACCAGTTTGCATGTTTCAGATCTGATTGTACGTCGAACACATATTAGCTACAAGACAAATAGATTGACAGATTGGCCATACCAACATCCT
>SEYY01024990.1:10000-25000 GCA_009176605.1 Armadillidium nasatum
CAGAGGAAGGTCAAAAATGAAAAATTGAGATTGACCTTTTGACATTATAAATGAAAAAAAGCCAGACATTAATTTAAAATTCAATTTAAATAATGCCATTTAAAAAATTAAAGCAAAATTAATTTTGTTAATTTATTTTCTCATATATGTGTAATTTTTTTTTTTTTAAATTCATTTGCTGTTATATTTAAACTTTAAAGTTTGTAGACTAAATAAATCAATAAAGAAATATTACACATTCAATTTTATTAGTAAATTATTCTAAAGGATTATATAATAATAATAATAATAATAATAATAATAATAATGATAATAACAATAATAATAATAATAATAATAAAATAAAAATACTGATAATACTAAAAATAATAAGAATTACAATAATAATAACAATAATAATAACAATAATAATAATAATAATAATAATAATAATAATAATAATAATAATAATAATAATAATAATAATAATAATAATAATAATAATAATAATAATTATAATAATAATAATAATAATAATAAAGTAATGATAAATATTCTCTAGCATTCAACCATGCACTTTTCTTTGGTGATATTAATCTTCGGGTGGATATTGAAACAGTTCGGTAATTAAATTCTTTTCCAAATAATAGAATCTTTAGTGAATTGGGATGAAATTTTTCCGTTTTTAAAGAAATACTGCTATAAATTAAGATGTTCACTGAATGACGTCTTTCTTATAAACATGCTTGGAATAGAATTAAATACTCAGCTTAACAAAAATTACTTATTGATCAAAGATTAATTTAGAACAGCTTGTTTGAATTTGGGGATCGTGACTTCCGGGGTGGGGGTGGGGGTTCTCAGTGGGTTATAGAAACTAAAACAATTAATATAACAGTAAAACTCTTTCAATTCTTTCAGAATTCTTTCTTAAATTAAAATGTAAACAAAGGTTAGTAGCTTGAAATTTATTCTTTTTTTTTATTTCCGAAAAAATATTTAAAAATCTTGAGGTAAAACTATTTTGTTTTCATAAAATAACTATCGGGAATATTTTTTTTAAATTTATTAATAAATCGTACGATAAATATTTTGATTTTGACACCTGGCAGATATAGCATTTATTAATCAGATGTAAAGTAAAAATCCTTTTAAATTTGACTCTTGACAGGAATAAGAAGTAAGAGAGAATATTAAGTTTATTTTTTGTATTTTTATGATTTTGATAAGCTTATTAAATATCTTAAAGGTGAATTAAAAAAAGCCAATGAACTCTCAAAATAATTGGGAAATAAAAACTGGGGACCAAATGAAACATTTTTATTTAATAGTGATAAAACGACTGTGTTGTAATTTATTATAATATCTTTATATTTAATATTGACTCACACTCAAAATCAAGGCACAAATACTCTTAATATATATATCACAAACGATACCAGGGAATTTAACAGCCTGATGTTGCTGTATATATATATATATATATATATATATATATATATATATATATATATATATATATATATATATATATATATATATATATATATATATATATATACTGACGCTATAGGTTACCTGTCATACTTTGGAATACGAGTGACTGTGGCACCTCTTCTATTTTTGGTAGAAGAGGTCTGTCATATTTCTTTTTTTCTCTTTCTAAATTTATGTTCAACACACACACACACACACACACACACACACACACACACATATATATATATATATATATATATATATATATATATATATATATATATATATATATATATATATATATATATATATATATATATATATATATATATATATATATATATATATATATATATATATATATATATATATATATATATATATATATATATATATATATATATATATATATATATATATATATATATATATATATATATATATATATATATATATATATATATATATATATATATATATATATATATATATATATATATATATATATATATATATATATATATATATATATATATATATATATATATATATATATATATATATATATATATATATATATATATATATATATATATATATATATATATATATATATATATATATATATATATATATATATATATATATATCCGTGGCTCAAACGGTAAAGTGATTGACTCACGTGCTTGAGGGCGCCGGTTCGATCCCACTTCGGGGATCCTAGGTATATACTACCTAGAAAAGTTCCTCTCCTCGAATAGGGCAATGCCCGTGAGATGTGAACTTTTTAATAAAAAAAAAAAAAAAAAAAAAAATATATATATATATATATATATATATATATATGTATATATATATATATATATATATATATATATATATATATATATATATATATATATATATATATATACTTTTGATAACTGCTTGATCGGGAATCGAACCCGGGCCCAAAAGATGGAAGTCCGTCGTGCTGACCACTACTCCACTGATGGTGCAAAAGGAAATTATCCAGAACTTCTACTGACATTACTCGCCTAGTGAGAAAGTCCCTTCAATATTTCCCCGACCACAACTTGGGCTTAGCGACAACATGGGTCAGGTTCTGTCCTCGATATATACCGCAGTGCAGATGTTATAATTATGTTATACTTATAATTATTATAATTATTATGTTATGTTATAAATGATTCCACGGTTTATTATTGTGGCTATCAAAATTATAACATCTACACTGCGGTATATATCGAGGACAGAACCTGACCCATGTTGACGCTACGCCCAAGTTGTGGTCGGGGAAATATTGAAGGGATTTTCTCACTTGGCGAGTAATGTCAGTAGAAGTTCTGGATAATTTCCTTTTGCACCATCAGTGGAGTAGTGGTCAGCACGACGGACTTCCATCTTTTGGGCCCGGGTTCGATTCCCCGATCAAGCAGCTATCAAAAGTATAAAAAATGATTCAACGGTTTATCACAGTGGCTATCAAATATATATATATATATATATATATATATATATATATATATATATATATATATATATATATATATATATATATATATATATATATATATATATATTTTATGTCTCCTCCGGTGGGCAAAGGCCAGGAGGCCTACCAAATTCCACCGGAGTTGGGAAAGGTCTATAATCTTGGTCGATGGTGGCCGACGTGTCCAGACACACGGCGTTTGAAAGTATGCAAGTCAAAGGAAGTTGGGAAAACAGATGAAGGGAGTGTGTTCCAGACTTTACCAGTAGAGTATATGTAAGACTGAGCATAGCGGTTAAGTCTGGGGTCGGAGAGTTGGACAGAGAAAGGATGAGAATGTGTGTAGAAAGGCGTGTCGCACGAGCTCTTCTCAATGGAGGAGGTATGCAACGAGAGAGTTCAGAAGAGCAGTGTCCGTTGTAATAGCGATAGTAAAGAGAGAGTGACGCAACAATTCGACGGGCAGAAAGAGATTGAAGAGAAGTTAGTAAGAGCAGGAGAGTTGATGAAGACGAAATGCCCTTGACTCCACCTTCTCTAAGAGAGCTGTATGTGTGGAACCACCCCAGATGTGCGAAGCATACTCCATACAGGGACGAACAACACCCCTATACAGAGCAAGCAACTGGGGTGGCGTAAAGTAATTCTGAAGGCGCCTCAGAACACCCAACCTCTTAGAAGCTTGTTTAGAAAGAGAAGTAATGTGATCTTTCCAAGAAAGATCACGAGAAAAAGAAACACCAAGAATATTAAGGACAGATGAAGGCTTGAGTTGTGTGTTTTCGAAGAAGATATCATAGTTGTGTGGAAGATTGTGTCGATTGGAGAGATGGAGGAATTGAGTTTTTGAGGCATTGAAAACGAACCATGTTTTCTCTGCCCCAATTTGAAATACGGGAAAGATCAGAGGTTAGTTGCTCCAAGGCTACCCTTCTCGAGTCTATTAACTGCTGTTGGGTGGGACGTTTTTCAAAATGGAAGGAATAATGAAGGGTGGAGTCATCAGCATAGGAGTGGATAGGAGATGAGGTGATGGAGAGAAGGTCATTAATGAAAGTAGAAAAAGTGTTGGTGATAGTACAGAACCCTGAGGAACACCACTATTAATAGATTTAAAGGATGAACGGTGGCCGTCTACAACAGTTGCTATAGAACAACCGGAAAGGAAATTAGAGAGAAGATCACAGAGAGAAGGATAGATACCGAAAGAGGGAAGTTTAGAAATCAAAGCTTTGTGCCAGACTCTATCGAAGGCTTTCGATATGTCCAGCGCGACAGCAAAAGATTCACCGAAATGCCGAATAGCGGAGGACCAAGATTCAGAGAGAAGGGAAAGAAGATCACCAGTAGAGCGTTTCTTTCGAAAGGTATACTGGTGATCTGAGATAAGGTTATAAGATCTAAACTTCTCCCAGATTATCCTGTTATTATTAAATTTGGAAAATTTGGAAAGAACAGAGGTTAAGGATATTGGATGGTAGTTATAGGGTTGAGAGGAGTTCCCCTTTTTTTTTGGCACAGACTGATGAGCGCAGTTTTTTTCCAGCAAGAAGGGAAGGTTGAAGTAGATAGACAAAGACGAATAGTTATATATATATATATATATAATATATATATATATATATATATATATATATATATATATATATATATATATATATATATATATATATATATATATATATATATATATATTATATATATATATATATATATATATATATATATATGTATATATATATATATATATATATATATATATATATATATATATATATATATATATATATATATATATATATATATATATATATATATATATATATATATATATATATATATATATATATATATATATATATATATATATATATGAATAAGAAAAATACTAAGAAATTAGGTCCGTTTTCACAAGATTTCTTTTAAAATTCTTTGAGGTGAACATCCTTCGACGTTATAATAAGTCAAAAAAATGGAATAATCTTTAAAGGTCTGATCAATCATGTGTGTAAAAACGCTTTCAACATTTTGGACGACGTCGAAGAAGAAGAAGAAGAAGGGCCCGAAAACGACTATGAATGTCGGCAGGGTAGGCGGGGTCGGCGGGGTCCACGAAGAGATAGTTCCAGAATATTCAATTTTTTTTCTTTTTTTTATAAATTTTTTTTTTTTTCCTATTTTTGGATTTTTTTTTTTTTTTTTTTTTTATTCATTCAGACATTGTTCAGTCTTTTGTGTAATTTTCGTAAAATGGCCGAATTATTATCCTAAGCTGATTATATTCTATTGTGTGTATGTGTCAAAAAGAGAAACTTTTTAAATGAAAAGAATAAGAATAGTAGGAAGAAGTAGAAATACAATATAATTTGGAATTTAAGATTAAACTAATTATATATATATATATATATATATATATATATATATATATATATATATATATATATATATATATATATATATATATATATATATATATATATATATATATATATATATATATATATATATATATATATATATATATATATATATATATATATATATATATATATATATATATATATATATATATATATATATATATATATATATATATATATATATATATATATATATATATATATATATATATATATATATATATATATATATATATATATATACTCGACGCAACCTTCCGCACAGATATGAAATCTTAGAAAACACACTATTAAAACCTTCGTCTGTTCAAAATATTCTCGGTGTTTCTTTTTCATTTGATCATTCTTGGAAAGATCATATTGCTTCTCTTTTTAAATAAGCGTAAAGATGGGTTTAATTTCAGAAAAGTTTTATATTTTTTTATCGATTCTTATGAAATTTGCTGGGTATATAAATTTCAACGCTGTGAAAAAACTTTATTTCTGACGTTTTTTATAATCTATGATGGTTTGTATGTTTCCCTCTAAAAAAGTGAATGGCGGAACCAAACCACTGGTCGAAATGACCTGAAATTTTAACTGTATATTTACAGCCCCAATTGTAAGAAAGATAACTCTACGATTTTTCATGTCTCCTTTATGGAAAAAGTTATATGCCCTTGAATTTCAAAATATAAAATAAATTGTAAAAATTTACCCTTCCGGACAAAAAAAGAAAGAAAGAAAAAAAAAACTACACGTTAGGATTCTTATATTTTTCCCGGTATTTAGAAGTTGTAGTACAGAGCTACAACTTTCTCTCAATACATTATTTAATGCTATTTATTCTTTTCGAGGTATAGCCTCTCAAAATTTGGTAATTTTGAAATTTCTTAGAAAATTGGCCAAATTTGAGAAGCTATATCTCGAAAAGAACAAATACCATTGAATAAAGTATTGATAGAAATTTGGAGCTTTATATCTACTTTATACGTCCTGAAAAAAAAGGCAAAAAAAGTTGTAGGTGTATTTTTTTTAATTTTTTTGTCCGGAAGGATAAATTTTTCAAAATTAAAATAATTATTTTTTGACATTTGGACACAAAAGAGTATGTAACTTTTTTTACCTAAAAAGCAGATATAAAAAATATGCTAGAACATTTGTAGCTAATACATTTGTGAATATACATTTCAATTTTCACGTCATTTCGAGAAGTGAATTTCCCCGTTATTCATTTTTTTCTGGGAAAAATTTTCGAAAAAATATTTAAGCATTTATAGGTACAGAATTTTTTTTTAGCGCGTTGAACTACAGTGACCCTGGCAATTTCAGGGTAATAGGTCGAGAATGATTTTTTTTTGGAAATTGGACCCAGTTGAGTGTTCTGAAGCGCCATCGTATTTTCGTCTCACTATCAAAGTTGCTTGTTCTTTTTAATGGTTGTTAGCCCCTGTATGGGAGTATATTTCATACATCTGGTTTGATCGCAAGCATACAGCTCTCATTGAAAAGTTTAAACATAGGGCTTTTCTTTTTATGAACTCTCCCGTTCTCACTAATTCTCTCCAGTTTCTTTCTGCCTGTCGAAGTTTTGCGTCACACTATGTGTTACCAATTACAATAGACACTTCTCTTCTGAAATCTTCCATCACATATCTCCTCCATTGAGAAGGAATAGTGCGACATGTCTTTCCACACAATTTCATCCTTTCTCTGTCCAACTCTCTGACTCTTGACTTAACTCTACTGGTAATGTCTGAAACATAAACATAATCCCTTTATCTGTTTTCTCAATTTCCTTTGGCTTAAACACTTTTAAATGCTATGCATCAGGACATGTCTGCCTTTAACTTGACCAGATATCCCGTATTTATCAAACTCTAGTGGAAATTAGTAGACCCCTGGCCTTTGCCCACAATATATATATATATATATATATATATATATATATATATATATATATATATATATATATATATATATATATATATATATATATATATATATATATATATACGATTTAAGAGCAATACAAGCCACAGAAAATCATAAAAATTTAAAGCAAATAGAAATTTAATAAAACAATTTAAATAGAATGAAAAAAAAATTCCTTTAAAAAGAAATTAGGAAAGAAAAATTAAATAAAATAAAATGAAATGGAATAAAATAAACGGTCGTAATAAAAGGTAAATAGAAATTTATAAAATTTTAAGATGAAATTTGCATTTTTAATTTACCATTTGTGATATAAGATTTCGTAAAGGATATATATATATATATATATATATATATATATATATATATATATATATATATATATATATATATATATATATATATATATATATATATATATATATAGCTTCTTAATTCTGCTATACGAGGAATCGAACCTTGGTATCTGGACTGGTAAGACGTTTTACCTATGTACCACGACAGTTTAAATAGGAAATTTCAAAGAGAAAGCTCGTGAACAAACTTTCATGCAGATCCTTTCAAAGGACTTTCCCGACTGCACTCTGGAACAGGGCATGACAGGCTGTTCATGAGCTTTCTCTTTGAGATTTCCTTTCGAACTGTCTTGGCACAGAGGTAACACGTCTTACCAGCTTAGAGGTCAGGGCTCGATTCCTCTTTTAACAGACTTAAAAAGTCTATTATCCTCGTCTACTACTCAAACTTCAATCTCTCTTTGTCCTTCCTAGTACACCCTCCTCCGCTCTATCCACAACACCCCTCCTCCATCAACATATCTGTTTTATTCTTTCGTTTCTAATCCTATCTACCCTTCTCAAATTGCATATCGCTCTCAGTTTCTTCAACTCAAACACATTCAAACTTTTCCTCTCCTGAGCATGCATCGTTTATATTTCACCCCCATAAATTACAGATGGCAAACGCATGTACTCAAACATTCTTACCTTTATTTTCTTTGACATTCTCCCTTTCTTCCACACTTCTTTTAAACCCCCTATCACTTTTATTTTCGGGATTTTTCGGGATTCCGATCTTTCTTGATTAAAATTTTTACATCGAGGATCGGGATTTACATATCGGAACCCAGCTGGATCAGATCGGGATCGCGAATCGAGTACGATCCTGCTTTCTGCTCGTCAAATTGTTGCGTTACTCTCTGTATACTATGATTTTTACAACGCTCTTCTGAACACTCACTTGGCATACCTTCTTCACTCGTGCGTCACGCCTTTCTATTCAATCTCATCTTTTCTCTGTCTAACTCTCTGACTCTAGACTTAACCGCTATGCTCAGTCTTTCATGTACTCTAGTGGTAAATTCTGGAACACGCTCCCTTTATATGTTTCCCCAACTTCCTTTGACTTGCACACTTTCAAGCGCCGTGTATCTATACATGTCAGCCTTTAACGACAAGTTCCGGTATTTCCCCAACTCTGATGGAAATTGATAGGATTCTGGCCTTTGCTCACAAAACGATATATATATATATATAATATATATATATATATATATATATATATATATATATATATATATATATATATATATATATATATATATATATATATATATATATATATATATATATATATATATATATATATATATATATATATATATATATATATATATATATATATATATATATATATATATATATATATATATATATATATATATATATATTATATATATATATATATATATATATATATATATATATATATATATATATATATATATATATATATATATATATATATATATATATATATATATATATATATATATATATATATATATATATATATATATATATATATATATATATATATATATATATATATATATATATATATATATATATATATATATATATATATATATATATATATATATATATATATATATATATATATATATATATATATATATATATATAAATAACATTTTTGTCTTGGTAAACTGTTTAGTCCCTGACCGTTAATCTCATCCTTTCCTTTCTCATGAAGGTTTAACCTCCTTTAACCTGAGCCGAATAGGAGAGATCCCACTTGACCCTTTAATGTTATCATGCTATTGGTTTAACCTCTGTTCTTTCCAAATTTTCCAAATTTAATAATAACAGGATAATCTGGGAGAAGTTTAGATCTTATAACCTTATCTCAGATCGCCAGTAGGCTTACGTGAAGAATGGTCTACTGTTGATAATATCCCCCTTTTCTCTTATCTGCACTATACTTTTTTTCAGCAATAGTATCAACAATAATACTAAAAAATTTCTGTGAGTGTTAAATATACTGAAAGCTTTTGATCCTTAGTTCAAAAATTTTATTTCTAAACTTTATTCTTTGGTATCTTTTCTTCTCTTTATTGCCTTTTTTATGATTTTCTTTTCCTGTTGTTCTATAGCAAATTTTGTAGACGATCTCCGTTCATTCTTAAAATCTGGCAGTAGTAATGTTACCTCAAGTTTCTGTTATGTTCTCGTCATTTACTACTAATAACCTTATATTAATCCCTTTACCACATTTTAATTCTTTTTCTGCTCTCCACTTTTCTTTACTTTTTGCATTATTATAAAAATTGAGATCATTCCTTTTTTATTTTTTATGAATCACATATAGTTTCTTTTAAGACGTAGAAACTTTTGAAATTTTTCAAACTCTCCAACTATTACTTTCACGGTATAAGGATGACGTCTGCCTTCCGTATCTGGGGTGGTACTACTAATACAGATCTTGTTAAAAAGTTCAAGTCTTTTGTTACACTATTTGTCAACTCTTTTTTTTCTGACTTTGGTCTTGAAATGTTGAACCCATCCACTTATACTAGTGTTTTAGAAACAAGCACTGGTGTTAAACCTCTTTTAGCATATCCTTTTGAAGAGAGCCAGAAAGACTCTTCTTTCAACATAGTCTCATAATTTTATTATCCAGATTTGTAACCACCATATCTAACCACTATGCTTCAATTCTTATAAATACTCATCTGGTGATGTTCGGAACATTCTTCCTTCTTCTGTATCTTTAAATTTAAGTACTGATATATCTTTCCAGCCCTAGAAGATCCAGTGTTAGATTTTTTCAGTTCCCACTGGGGCACTATATATATATATATATATATATTATATATATATATATATATATATATATATATATATATATATATATATATATATATATATATATATATATATATATATATATATATATAAATATATATATATATATATATATATATATATAATATATATATAATATATTATATATATATATATATATATATATATATATATATATATATTATATATATATATATATATATATATATATATATATATATAATAAATAATGCGATCTATTATTGATTTAAAACCTTAACAAATTTAAGAGAATAAAAGGAAATAAATAAATAAATAAATGTAAACATATTTGTTTGAAACCTCTTAAGCTTCATTTTCCATCTCTCCCCCAATATATATATATATATATATATATATATATATATATATATATATATATATATATATATATATATATATATATATATATATATATAGGGCCCAGGGTTACCAATTATATAGGGGTCTTTTATGTAGGAGTCACCAAATATGTGGTGCAGGAGGTCCCTATATTGTGTAGCGCGAAGGGGGATAGATCAGGAGGCTGGGTGTTTTTAATGTCCTTTTGTGGAATGCCGGTTGGTAGGCGTGTGGTAGCCACCCTTTTGTTTAAGCCTCGGAGTGTTGGTAGCCTCAGATGGAAGGCTACTTCAAAGGAGGAACCACAGTCGAGAGGCAAATGGTCTGCAAACTGGGTTTCCTTTCGGTAGCAGAGGAGTTGGAACTTCTTCTTCTGGAACGTCTTTTTCTGCTGTAGTGGAGGCTTCTTCTTCTGCTGTTTCTGCTTCTATGTAAATAGCCAAACACTTATTTTTATACCTTCTGAAAATTATCTCAATATTGGTAAGGTGTAAGAAAAGTATCTGGTTTTCTTGGTTTATTAATTTTAACAAAAATTGCTTACAACCTTATCATTATTAAAGTTTTATAAATTCATATTGAAATAATGCACAAAATTTTATATATTTAAAATAGAAAATATTGTTTTATAATAAATTTAAATATTACATAATAATATATATTAAAATCGAAATTTCTAACGCAAACATTTTTTTATTGTAAATATAATATAATATAATATAAAATAAATATATTTTCCATTTTATAATATTTTTTTAAAATAGTTTTATCTTTGAGTTTCCCGGCAAAAATTATTGTTTTTGGCGGGAACTAGAGTAAAAAGAGCGGTAAATGTACATTAAGAATTTATGATAGCAATAATTTACAATTTACATTATATTTTAAATGTTTTTCTTTTTAAATTAATAGTTTTTATTTTTATACATAAATAATAATTATTTTTATAACAAAAAGAACTTTATTTTTATTTATTACATGGTTTTAAATGCTTTTAAAAATATAAATATTATAAATTAGTTATCACTTTGAATAACAATTTTTTATAGAAAACGTTTTTTATTTTTTGGGTTAACTATTTTAAACGGATATATATATATATATATTATATATATATATATATATATATATATATATATATATATATATATATATATATATATATATATATATACATATATATATATATATATTTGATTTGTTTCAGATAGTCTAGGAGTAAGCTGGGATTGGGGAAAATGGTGGACCTACGATGGTATTTCAGGTAAATAAAATTTTTATGTTAAATTGAGGTGTCTAGTTATAAGTTTACGTATGACAGTATTTTGGCAAAATGATTTGTAACTGAATTAACGAAATTGGACAAAGTATTTCGAATCATTGCTGAATGTGGAACAGAAAGGGAAAAATCAAGAGATTAAGAGGGGACAGGAATTTCCGTCTCAAAAGGAAATGACTGAAAAAGGAAAGGAGTTCACTAGAGGAGAGTTTGATTCGTCGTTTGCCAAAATGAAGAACAGTAAGTCACCCGGAGAGTGCGGAGTAAGGATAAATCTGATACGAGAAGCTAACTAAAACTACCAAGAAAATTATACATTATTATTATTATTAACCATGTGTTTTAGTATGAGTAAAGTGCCGGAGGAATGGGGAAATTCAGTAATATATGACCAATATTTAAACAAATTGGGTTCTGGCATTTAAATTACAGGGTATATCATTAATAAATCTTATTGTAAAAATTTAGGAAAGAATGTTAGAAAAAAAAATGGAAGGAAAGAGGTAAACCACAGCTGGGTGGAGAATAACGTGGTTATAGGTAAGGAAGAGGGAAGAACGGAGTTTATTTTTGGTTTGAGGCAGTGGAAAAAGACATGGAACTATAACTTCGGAGAAAATTTTACTTTTACAGATTTTACAGAAGGCTTTTGATTCTCTTTCCAGAAGTAATATGTGTAGATGTTTGGAAAGAGATTTTGGAATATCAGGTAGAATGCAGAAAGAAGGAGTTCTGTTTATGCACAATCCGTACTGGACACAAAGATAAAAGATAACTTGAGGTCAAAACAGGGGTGAAGCAAGATAATGTATTTTCACCTTTATTATTCGTTGGATAAGCAGACAAAGTTATATAAAGATTTAAAAAACAATTCGGATAAGCAAAGAATGGTATTATTGCAAACTCAGATGATATGGCATCCTGAAGTTTCACCATTGTGAAGTTGTTGGTCTGAGGGTAATTAAGGACAAAACATTAATCCTGAATATAGGGAGAGAATGAGATAGGGAAGGAACGAACATTCAGATCAATGGCAAGAGGATGGAAGAGGTTTAATCTGTTAGTATCTAAGAAGTGACTTTCTGAAAGGAGGTGGGAGAGTGACATCATGAAGAAAACAGACAAATATGGCAGATGTGCATGGATTGTTCTGTCCATTGCTGAAGGATATGAATGTGCCTTTACAAGAAAAATTCCTTTTAAATACCATTCTGATACAGAGCGGAGTTCTGGACGACAACCACTAAGTCAAGAAACAGGATACTTGCTTTTGAAATGAGACCCACTTAGAAAAATGCTGAAAATGAGCAAAAATGTAAATGTGAGATGAGCAAATTAAAGAATAGAGGAGATATGCTTTATCGTAAATAAGGTAGAAACGGTTCAGCTAAGATGGCTGCATTGAATAGAAAAACTGGATTTCAATATGGTGGGGACTAGATGCTGGGAGTTGAGAATGGAGAGAAAACCGAGGAGGAGATGGAAGTGGTGTTAGGAAGCATGACTTCCCTGACCTGGAAGAGATGAGAAGAATCAACATTGTTGCAGATCGAAGAAACTGAAGAGTGAGTCTGAACAGACTGACATGCAGATAGTTCCTACCTGGAAGGAAAGAGGAAGTGTGCTTAACATAGTTCATCCCCTATTCCTTGTTAGAAGTTCTTAACCTTGAACTATATACATACTTCTGCCTACAACTTTAAGGGATAATCTCATTAGTCAGTCACTAAAAAAATATCTAAATTAATAAATAAATAAATAAATAAATAAATAAATAAATAAATAAATAAATAAATAAATAAATAAATAAAAAAGTATATAAATAAATAAAAATGTGTTAACAATCAATCAAGAGATGAATAAAGAAACAAACGAATGTGCAAATTTATCGATAATAAATAAATAAATAAATGAATAAATAAATAAATAAAATATAAATAAAAGAATAAAAAATTAATAAAATAAAAAATAACATTAATAAAATAATGTTCCTTAAAATCTTTTAAATAATTTCCCTTTAAACTTGAAAAGGAAATTAATTAATAGTTGGAAACCTCCTTTTCAGGTCCCCAATTTTGGGGGTTAATCAACCCCGACTGGTCCCTGTGTACGCACGGACGTAGGCAAAGCCCTATTAATATTGACCCTTCGGTGCTTCTCTATGACCCTAATTTGAGGCGAATCCATATTGATAAAAATAAGGCAAGTACTCATATATATATATATATATATATATATATATATATATATATATATATATATATATATATATATATATATATATATATATATATATATATATATATATATATATATATATATATATATATATATATATATATATATATATAGAATATATATATATATATATATATATATATATATATATATATATATATATATATATATATATATATATATATATATATATATATATATATATATATATATATATATATATATATATATATATATATATATATATATATATATATATATATATATATATATATATATATATATAATATATATATACGAACTTTTTATCTTCTTGAATGGGAAAATTTAACTTTCTTCTATGGCGTAGATTTCTCTTCCCATTGAATCCATTGTTCATGGAGTGAAATAATATTTCCGTGATTTCTATGATTTTTGGGAGAAATGCTTTTCAAAAGTAAATTTTCAGTGTTTTCATGCTTGACAAAAACCCATCTACAATGAAACTTTAGTATTAGGCAATGTAAATATGCTTGCAAATTGAAATGAAGGTCAGATCGCAATCATGGTTAATTTATATTTGGTTAGTGTTGGAAGGGGATGTCAAGTTTGGTTAGATTAGGAGGATACTCTTAACGAGCTGGTTTTGTGGTGCTAATTTAAGGCCTTGTTTTTGTTGATGTTATTGATGAG
>SEYY01024990.1:40000-42500 GCA_009176605.1 Armadillidium nasatum
TATTTTCTTTTCGCCTTTTTAATAGTGCTTTTAATTGATTGCTATAAATGTTGTATATTTGAAGAGGGATGATTCTTCGTTTGTGATTACGTAGAGTTTGTGTTTTTGATTATATAATTTAATAATCCTAATGTTAACCATAGATTTTGGATTCTTAAAAAACCTAAATGATTGGTTTTAATTTGAAAGGTGTCATGATAGCCTTTACATGTTTGATTTCGTTCCTTTTCGCCTTTCACCTTCTCTGAGGGTCTCTAATGTAACCTCTACCCATACTGGATTGTCTATGTTCCCACAACTCTTCCGCTTCTTTGAATATACCCTTTCGATTTAAAAAAAAAAGCAAATGTCGAACATGAAGCTCCCTCGTAGATGTTATAGGGACAGTATCAAAACAATGACCATCATCCAACTCCCACTCCATCATCACTTGGGAGCTGGACTCTTCCGATTATGGGGATGGTGCCACCATAACCTTGCTGCTGGCTTACTCTGGTACACAGTATTCTTTTTTCATTTTCCGCAATATGTGCTGTCTGTGGTCAAATTTTCACTTTGTCGAGCAACATCTATCCTCTTCTAGTCTTTATATCTTGTTTTTAAGTCTATATTCTTCATACAAGCAAAAATTGTCTTACCTTCCGAAGTTTTTTTTTTTTCCAGCATTCACAAGCAACATGAGATGCTCAGGATTGTCTTGATCCAAAACTAGTATGCCAAAATATGTTGTATTATGTATACAAATTTTAATGAATGCCGTTACAGATAACTTTCTAACTTGTTTTGATAAACTGACCCAAAAAAGATCTAATAAGAATATAAGAAATAAGAATGTTTGAAGTTTGTTTCACGAAGTAAATAGCACCCAAACGTTTTAAAACGTTTTTACTGAATTTAAAATAAATAGATTTGTTTATATATTTAAAATGAAATTTAGTACACAAAGATCATTTAGGGGAGATAATGAAGACTTCCCTGTCCAGTCTCGAACTCTCTTAATTTATACTGACACTAAGAATCAACTTATACAAATCACCATTGCTTTACTGTAAATGATCTTCATATTTACTAACTTATTTATTGCTTTCAATATAATTTTAAAATATGTGTGGCAAATTGTATGTAAGAATTTAATTGAAGTATGTGCTATTTGAAAGTATATCCTGGTCTGGACAGTGTAGTGGGCTGGGTAAATAACCAAACTCTTCAATAACAATTTTATGCAATGGTAGTCAACTCAAGAAGAGTATAATAAAGGAAACCCAGCTATGGAATAATATATCACATAAAAAAAATGTTACATACCTGTCAATAGATTAACCATGGGTGTATTTCCCTGTCTCAAGAATACACCATAGTATTCATTGACCAATATGAATTAAGGTGGCTTTTAGGATTTATTTGAACCTGAGCTCAATATAATTATAATAATAAATAACAATAAATGCTGTAATTGATTCCCTTAGAAATATAATAATAATAACGATAATAATAATAATAATAATAATAATAATAATAATAATAATAATAATAATAATAATATATAAATAATAATAATAGTGTTATTAGATAAAATCTGATAATGGTTGCTATAAGAAAGTGAAAAGTACCTGGCAAATATACACTGATTGGATGGGACCTCATTTGGGGCTATAACTGTACTTGTAGTAAAGCCTGAGGAATCTGCTGCAAAATCTGCACTTGCAGAGCCCTGATAAACATCTGGAGTGAAAACTACACTTGTAGTGAGGCCTGAGAAACCTGATATGAAAGTACTTGGTAGAAAGAGGAATAAGAACACTGGTATGAATATAAATAGTATGTATAACAAGAATGGGAATTACTGGTTATGTTGCCACCTATACAAAAAATTCTTAAAACTCACCAATGTGGAATAAATAATTAGCAGGACATAGTGCAAAAATTGCTGAGCACTGCAGCATACAAATTGAATATGAAATATGCTAATTCATTCTAAAAAGTAATAATAAATGAATGTCACTATATTCTCTGTGGGGCTGACATCGTTAATGGAGTATTTTGTACAAAATGGAACATAGTCCAAACATCTTTCATTAGGACGCATTCGGACAGGACGGCTTCATTATAATAAAAAGAAGTAAAAGTTTTGAGAAAAAAGTTTCTCCTTTGAAAAAAATACACGTTAGCTTTCGCTTAAATATATTAAATTTAAACATTTCGCTATTCGTTGTAGTCTAGTGAATAAATTTTTCAAACTTCTGAAAGGACTGTTATTTGGGGTCTTTGGTTTGGTGTTGATTTAATGGGTAGCCTGATGAAATTGAGTTCTTGTTTCCCTCTAAAGGTGACGTTAAGCAAAGAATTAAATTCCGCTCAAGAACTGTTGAAGTGATTTTAAAGTCATCCCATACAAGCATTTTATGATTTTTTTTAGGAAATTCTGCAAAAAGGCTTCAAATGATATGCCAGTAGGTAATAAATACTTAATGACTTAAAAGAGCACTTTAAGGTACCACTT
>SEYY01024990.1:45000-57500 GCA_009176605.1 Armadillidium nasatum
ATAATAATAATAATAATAATAATAATAATAATAATAATAACAATAATAGTTTCCACAATTTCCACAAATTTTATTAAGAGAAAAGTATTTTTATAGTTTGTAATATTACAGTAGGTCCTATGCAACTAATAATAATAATAATAATAATAATAATAATAATAATAATAATAATAATAATAATAATAATAATAATAATAATAATAATAATAATAATAATAATAATAATAATAATAATAATAATAATAATAATAATAATAATAATAATAATAATAATAATAATAATAATAATAATAATAATAATAATAAATAATAATAATAATAATAATAATAATAATAATAATAATAATAATAATAATAATAATAATAATAATAATAATAATAATAATAATAATAATAATAATAATAATAATAATAATAATAATAATAATAATAATAATAATAATAATAATAATAATAATAATATAATAATAATAATAATAATAATAATAATAATAATAATAATAATAATAATAATAATAATATTAGAAATATATCATTTTCAGAGAGCAGACAACTTTCTTAATGATTTCTTATTGAGATGAAATGCCTCCCCAGTACTGAAAACGTATACATTCATATCGATTGAAAACAATCGTATCGATCGAAAACATTCATATCGATCGAAAACAATCGTATCGATCGAAAACATTCATATCGATCGAAATCATTCAAATCGATAGAAAATAATCGCTGGTAAAATGCTACTCGATCAAACACTCTTGTTCATTTCAACACCAAATTAGCTGGGATTTCTTCTCAGAAAAAACTTTTGCACATTATTCTTTCCGTTGTTGAGAAAATTTCACTTACATTGAGGACTGAAATGGAAATGTGTTTTCAATTACTTATCATAGATAATTTTAAAATTTCTCAATTTTCCAGTTTCAAGTTTGTTTGCTGGAGCAACTTCTGTTATATATATATATATATATATATATATATATATATATATATATATATATATATATATATATATATATATATATATATATATATATATATATATATATATATATATATATATATATATATATATATATATATATATATATATATATATATATATATATATATATATATATATATATATATATATATATATATATATATATATATATATATATATATATATATATATATATATATATATATATATATATATATATATATATATATATATATATATGATTTCCAATGGTAAACCGTAGAAAAACTATTTTATTTACTAGAGCTATTTGAACATATTACTAAAATTTTGGCAATGAAAGTGTTCTTATATAAAGCTACGTAGCAAGAATAATAATAAAATATTAACACTTTTTGAAGAACTTAATAACTCAATAGAAAAGAAGGATTAACAAGTTTCTAAGTGATAGATGTTTATACATTGCTATTAGTTCTTAGAACCAAGATTCAAACAAACTTTTCAACATGAATTCGGATAATTTAGAAAGAAATATAATCTTTGAGACCTTGCAAACAATTCAAAGCAATTTGGTTTCTTCTGACTCCAACAATAATTCAAGTTTTGAAAGAATTGATACTGAAGGTCTCATATTCATATCTTTAATAGAATGTTTTAAAAAAATTTTTTTGCATCAAAAACCTTAAATACAAAAGTCATTGAAACAAGTAAAACAAAAACATTCTTTCGGCAGTGAAAGAATGTATTCTAAAAGGAAGAAAATTTTATGTTATTACATAAGGAAATTAACAAATATATTAGCTTACGTAGAACTATGAAGACAACCATACTCTCGTCAATTGTTTAAAAAATAAAAAAAATTTCGTATATGTCAGTACATCAGGAATATGGCAAATATATCAGCATACGTTGAACTATGAAGACAACACTGCTCCTTTCAATTAGTTGAAAAATAGTGAAAGTCGTTTAAATGAATTTAAGAAGCTTGTGTTGAAATTCCTGTCACACGCCACCATCATCAGTATAAAGTGAAGGACTATAGAGTGCGGGGTGGAACACGAGGTTCACTGAATAGCCAATCCCTCGAAAGCACAGAATTATTAATGTTCTATTAAAATAACTTTAGAATATATTAACATGAAGTCTGATTTTGTTTTATGTAATTTAATTTTGCTTTCTGACTCTCAAAGTGAAAAAAAAGTATGGTAAATGTAGTTTTGAGTTTTTTTTTGTTTTCTTTTACATAAATTTGAGTTTCGGATTTACAGATATCTAATTATTAATTAAATAATGATTTTACTTATTAATAAATACAATTATCAATTAATATTTTATATCACCAATGTGCAAATATATCAACCAATCATTACAGTGGCGCGTCATAAAATCTAAATATTTGTACATGATAATTGTACAGCACCGTAAACAATTTAGTTTTTTTTTTTTTTTTTTTTTTTTTTTATATATATATATATATATATATATATATATATATATATATATATATATATATATATATATATATATATATATATATATATATATATATATATATATATATATATATATATATATATATATATATATATATATATATATATATATATATATATATATATATATATATATATATATATATATATATATATATATATATATATATATATATATATATATATATATATATATATATATATATATATATATATATATATATATATATATATATATATATATATATATATATATATATATATATATATATATATATATATATATATATATATATATATATATATATATATATATATATATATATATATATATATATATATATATATATATATATATATATATATATATATATATATATATATATATATATATATATATATATATATATATATATATATATATATATATATATATATATATATATATATATATATATATATATATATATATATATATATATATATATATATATATATATATATATATATATATATATATATAGATATATATAGTAGAGATAGAGAGACTTAAAATTGGTACATAAAAAACTATATAGTTGTGTTTTGAAATTATATACATAAGTTTTTTTGTTTTTGTTCCTTCGTTGCAAGTCTATTTCAATTCAAGGCAGTTACTAATAGATGCTAATTTCAGTAATATTATTCATTTTCTTCTTATTGTTTAAAGCTGACAAGAGAACAAACACAGTAATATTTCTTGGGACATTGAAGCAGTAACTTAAGGTCTTTTGGGGTCGTTCGTGTTCTCCTCTTATTATATTGCTGAACCAAATGAATTTTAAATGTCTCATCAAATTAATAGCTCTTTATATATATATAATATATATATATATATATATATATATATATATATATATATATATATATATATATATATATATATATATATATATATATATATATATATATATATATATATATATAGACAGTAAAACACCCCACAGGAAATAAATACAAAAATTAAAATTGGAGCAAGGCTTTCGAAGGGATAGCCACCCTTCCTCTTTCAGGCTCTAGTTTATTATAAAAA
Organism: Armadillidium nasatum; assembly: GCA_009176605.1. Taxonomy (NCBI): domain Eukaryota; kingdom Metazoa; phylum Arthropoda; class Malacostraca; order Isopoda; family Armadillidiidae; genus Armadillidium; species Armadillidium nasatum. Next base: position 48,530 of record SEYY01024990.1, read on the forward strand.
ACTATGAAGAGACTGAAGAGAAACTGAAGAGAAACTGAAAGAGAATCAGCGAGAGAGAGACAATAAAACGAAATGCATAGACTCAGTAATATATATAAATATATATATATATATATATATATATATATATATATATATATATATATATATATATATATATATATATATATATATATATATATATATATATATATATATATATATATATATATATATATATATATATATATATATATATATATATATATATATATATATATATATATATATATATATATATATATATATATATATATATATATATATATATATATATATATATATATATATATATATATATATATATATATATATATATATATATATATATATATATATATATATATATAGAGAGAGAGAGAGAGAGAGAGAGAGAGAGAGAGAGAGGTATAGATAGGTATATATATATATTTCGAGGAGAGCTGTATAAGTGGAACCACCAAAGAGATATGAGGTGTACTCCATCCAATGGCGAACAATACTCTAATAAACTGCAAGAAACTGGGGTGACGATAAAAATTGTGAAGTCTCCTCAGAACACTCAACCTCTTAGAAGTTGTTTAGAAAGAGAGGTAATGTGATCATTCCAATAAATATTAAGAATTCCGAAAATTTTAAAGACACGCGAGTGTTTGAGTTGTGTGTATTCGAAGAAGATATCATAGGTATGTGGAATCACTGAAAACAGCCATGCTTTCTGCCTAAAATAAAAGTGCGAGAAATATTTGATGTAAGCTGCTCCAGGACTATCGTCCTAGCATCAGTTAATTGATGTTGGCTGGCACGTCTTTCAAAATGAAAGGAGAAATGAAATATATGTTTATATATATATATATATATATATATATATATATATATATATATATATATATATATATATATATATATATATATATATATATATATATATATATATATATATATATATATATATATATATATGTGTGTGTGTGTGTGTGTGTGTGTGTGTGTGTATATTTGATGTACTAAAATTGTCTAACATTGTTTATACATTATAGTTTTCTTTGCAAAATTAAGGATTGTTATGAATTCTTAATTGTTTTGATGTTATTCCTCACGAAAAGATCAGTTCTAATTGTGCCAGATATCGCTTTTTTTAAAAAACTTAAAAAGGAAATTCCTTTTCATTAAGGATTTATATTTTAATTAAAATTTAATTACGCTTATATATTTGGATTATTAGGATAATTGGAAGCATTTTAATGAAATTCAAATCTTGAGAGGAAGAGAGCTGATTTTGGGGTAATAATTTTTTATACTTTTAGAATTTTTTTTCCTTTTTTTTTTTTTTTTTTTTTTTTTTTTTTTTTTTTTTTTGAATTTGTGATATATTTAATGTTTTAATTTTAATTTACTGAATATAAATTTCGTGTGTGTATATTTATCTTTTTTATATCTAATCATTTATTTAAATACTGTGAAGAGATAAAGTGAAAAATGAATGGAAATATGGAAATAAATGATGTAAATGAGTGGGAAAGCGATAGTTAGGGAAAAAAGTTGAGTGAAAATAAGTAAATAATTATGAAAAAGAAGAAAATGGTGATGAATTAGAGAGTAAATTTATAAGGTTACATATATAAAAATACAAAAATTAGTCACAACATAAAAAATGTTTGAAAAACCTGCAAAACTTGCCAGAAAACGAGAGGGAGAAATAAATTCATATTTAAAAACATTTTTTCTCAACTTACCACTTCTAACCAACCTCCTGTAAGTGCAAGAGCTTGTCAGACGTCCTGAAAGAAACGTTTTCATCACAGTCGATCTTCATACATCCTGGTCTCCTCCATATCCTCCATACGTTCTCTTCCAGCCTCGACCGCCATCTTGACATTATCTCTCCACCTGATTCTCGGTCTGCCCACTCCTCTTCCTTCCACCGGTGTCCACTCACAGTACCTCTTTACATACCTTCCATCACTCATTCTTTTCAAATGTCCAAATCATCGTAGTTGTCCTTTCTCTATGAGCGTCAGTATGTTCTCCACTCCAGCACCCTTCTTATATTATCCAGTCTCGACACTCCAACAATTGTTCTCAACATCCACATCTCATTCACCTGTACTTTACTTTTTGCTCTGGTGTTCAATCCCAATCTTCATGTCCATAAGTTAGTATTGGTCTTAAAATACTTGTATATATTACTTCTTTTACCTTCCGCGGGATGTGCCGATCCCTAAGCAGCGGAAACAGCTAGGCCAGCGCTCCGCTGAACTTGCCAATTCTATGATTTAGCTCCAGGGTAATATCATTCTCTGTCCCAAAACATGCTCAGAGGTATTTAAAATGGTCTACTTGTTTCAGTACACCATCTCCCAACACAATATCCAGTTCCTCCTGTTCTCTACCCACCAACATAACTTCCGTCTTCTCCCTACTCACCTTCACTCCCCTAGCAGTCAGTACTTCAACCCACGTAACAATAAAATCCTGCAGTGGTCTCTCCATTTCAGTAACCAATGCAAGGTCATCGGCATAGCCAAGGATTACGCCATCCATCCTCCTCTGCACCAATCTTTCACAATAATCCATTAAGATTATAAATAGAATCGGAGAAAGTACACTGCCTTGCTTTACTCCGGTCGTAACCTCAAACCAGTCATCGCTATTCAACTGTGTCTTTACTTTGCACACACTGCTAGTATAAGTGCTTTTTATAGCTATTATCAGCTTGCTTGTATCTCTTATTCTTCTCTCGGATATATAAAATAAAAAATAGTTTCACTATATAATAGATGCAAATTTGAATAATTCAAGATTTCATCCTTTTCTTGATAGTTTTTTAAAAGCGACATTAAATATTTATGTTGCTATCTTTTTTGCTCAATTTGCTATAAATATTTCTTTCTTATTAAAGTAGCGATAAATTTGTTCTTCCACTTTGCGGAGCAAATATTCTCCATGTTGGTTGTCATCGAAAACGTCTAAGATCTCATTACTTATGAAAGAAATTATATATGGAAATAAACTTAAATATATATATATATATATATATATATATATATATATATATATATATATATATATATATATATATATATATATATATATATATATATATATATATATATATATATATATATATATATATATATATATATATATATATATATATATATATATATATATATATATATATATATATATATATATATATATATATATATATATATATATATATATATATATATATATATATATATATATATATATATATATATATATATATATATATATATATATATATATATATATATATATATTCTGGTAAAATGAAAGTTATTAGTTTAAGATTGTCTTTTAAATATCATTTCAGCAGCAAATATTCAAATATTATTTTAAATTGAGCATAGCGAGTGTGTGTGTCATATTAGATGCTTGAGTTATTCTTGTATTGATGTTAGTAATACTACACTGCAAAAATTGTCCCAACGAATCGTTCGGACATGTGGCAAAAATGTCACAACAAATTTTTTTCCCGTTATTTTTCTTATATAAAAAATAAATCGGTGAAGCGACTTTCTTACGCTTAACGTGTCTTTTCTCTATTAGAAATTTTACTGTGAACTTATTGCCAATTGTCGCAACGATTAGTTAGGACAATTTTTGCAATGTGCTCTTATTTGTCAAGAGTTTACATTGTAAAATTCATTTGACAATAATTCTTATAGCAAAACACACGTTGATTACAACTTGATTGTTTAGAAAAGAAATTTCTGTTTTATTTGAAATTAAAATTTGATTTCTATATAATATCTATTTTTCTGCCCCTCAAAGAATAGGGCTTGGTCCGTGAGAGGTGGCGTGGAGGGGGGAGGGGGTGAAAAAAAAATACGTTTAAGTGATTATTAAAAGTTCGATTTTAAAATAAATATAAAGTAAATATAAAATAAGTTTCTCCTTTTTTAATAACAATATACACTCACCGCTTTATTTTGCTTATCCATTAACTATCATTAATAATATTCATTCTCACAAATAATAATAATAATAATAATAATAATAATAATAATAATAATAATAATAATAATAATAATAATAATAATAATAATAATAATAATAATAATAATAGGAATTTTGAAATGTGTAAGGTCTGAGACAAAGGTGATACTAAAACTAAAATATATATTAATTATTCTATAATAGAATAACACTATAATAACAATATTATAATAACGCTTACAAATCAATCAATAAAAAAATAAATACTATTTTAATAAATGAAGTTTCGCAACGTATATATCTATCATAATAAATTCTTGATACCGATCGGAATGTGAGAATTATTGAAATAAAGTAAATTTATTATTTAACATTTGTTATTACTATTACAATCCATTTATTATTCAATTTAACTAACATCTCTTCCTCGAAAAAAATGAACAGCAACTTTCATTTTCAATTTAATTGAATTAAATGCTCCAAAATATATATTGACTTAGTATCTCATGAATTGAAGAGGATAGTTGCAATATTATAAGTTGAATAGGTATATGGATAATTATAGGCAAGCACACTTAAAGTAGAGAGACGTATAGGTATAAAATACACAAAGTATACACCCATGATATAAATATTAAAAAAAACATTCGTTCATACATGGAAGAATGTATTAGTACTTGTAAATACACATATCATGCGTGAGTACAGACTTTTATGCAGGCATAGTCGTATTTATTATTACTAATTTACTATTGCTATTTTTAATATTAGTATTATTAATTTATTATTAGTATTTTTGTTATTATTATTAATATTATTATTATTATTATTACTATTATTATTATTATTATTATTAATATTGTTATCCTGTGTGTATAAATGAAAGAGTATTCTACAAGGGAGAAAAAATGCCCAACCAATAACAAAATGGAGAATATAAATAGAAATTAAAATAAAAATGAAAAATTGATTACTACGAATTACAATCTTTAAACACAGATAATTTATGTAAATGAAAAGTTTGTTACTGGAAGAATAATAAAAAATACGTACCAGGAAGAAGCATTAAGTAAAATATTGAGACGGGTATAAAGAGAAATACATACATACATACATACATACATACATACATACATACATACATACATACATACATACATACATACATACATACATACATACATACATACATACATACATATATACATATACATACATACATACATACATACATACATACATACATAAATACAAAAAAACTTTATCATATCATATAAATGTACATGAATACACACATACATACATACATACATACATTCATAGAGACATGGATGAAATATTTTCTTTAAATTATGATATTGATAGATAGATAAATAGATAGATAAAGAGATAGATAGATAGAAATATAGATAGATATATAAATGAAGAGAAGGAGAAACAAGCCGTTGGAAAGGAAGGGAGAGAAAGAGAGAAAGAGTGAAAGAGTGAGAGATAGATAGATAGATAGATAGATAGATAGATAGATAGATAGATAGATAGATAGATAGATAGATATAAATATAGATAAATATATAAATGAAGAGAAAGAGAAACAAGGCGTTGGAAAGGAAGGGAGAGAAAAAGAGAAAGAGTGAAAGAGTGAGAGTGCGCTGGAATGGAAAGAAGAGAAATAGATGAAGTCATTTGCAATGCATGAGTTAGTTGAAAGAGTTCAATAGAAATATTGATAACTCATCAAATTCCATTTCATTTTAATTGTTGGTAAACAGTTTTGTATTTACACGCTGGCCGAATAGAGAGAAACTTGAAAGAGAAGGTCGTATTTGCAGGAAAAATGTCGTACTTTTCGTAAATGATTTTTAACAAAAATTGGAACATTAAATTAACAAGATAGTAAAATAATTATTGGGGGAAAAAGGACATGAAAACGAATTAAGGAAAGAGGTTGAATAAAAGGAACGATGAAAAGGAATTCTTGCTACAGGGAAAGTAAAACTAAAATATGTTAATTAATTAAATTAAGTAAAAATAAATTAATTTTCATTGCGATATTTTTTTTCTGGAGTTTCCAAAATGGATCTTTAAATGATTTTGAAATTAAATCTTTACACCTCATTTAACGAAACATTAAACAAAATTGGATGAAAATAAACACTTTAGCATTTTATTTTCGATGGGAGGGTTTTGATATGAACAAGGATTTAGAACTCAAAATTTTCAGAACTTCAAAATTTTCTTCTGTTTTAAAACTAACGAAAGTGTAAAGCGTTCAAAAAGGGTTAAAAGGCGTGAAGTTAAAAAAAAAAGAAATTGCTCCAATTATAATTAAATCTTATATATATATATATATATATATATATATATATATATATATATATATATATATATATATATATATATATATATATATATATATATATATATATATATATATATATATATATATATATATATATATATATATATATATATATATATATATATATATATATATATATATATATATATATATATATATATATATATATATATATATATATATATATATATATATATATATATATATATATATATATATATATATATATATATATATATATATATATATATATATATATATATATATATATATATATATATATATATATATATATATATATATATATATATATATATATATATATATATATATATATATATATATATATATATATATATATATATATATATATATATATATATATATATATATATATATATATATATATATATATATATATATATATATATATATACACTCTCCCAGGAAAGGTTTTCACCCCGTCAGTGGAACCAGCATCTTTCTCCATCTGTTCTTAAAAGTTCTCCCAGAGCCCTCTAAAAGATTATGTTTTTCGGTTCGATGGTCTCAATGCCGGCCCATGAGTCTTATAAAAACTCTCAGGTAAGGTTTTTGCCCTTTCAGTAGAACCAGAATCGTTTTCCCACTAACCTACAAACACTCTCTCTTAGAGCTCTCCAGAATATTGTGCTTTTTTGAGCTATGGTTTCCTATACTGGTTCTGGAGTTGTTATAAGCTGTTGGCAGAGTAATCACAAGGCCGAGAGGCTAGTTCTGTAGTCCTTGTTTTTAGTTCTCCTCACATGATCCAATCCTATCGTCGATTTTCAAATTCATGTTTTTAAATTTTAAATTCTTAATGTTAAGGTTTTATTTTTCATTACAAGCCGAAAGTACAAAATCTTATTTTAAAATTAATTTTAGCTGTTACTCTTCAAAAATTTTGTTCAGTACTATCTTAATGCATAAACCTTCTTTCTTCTTTTCTCTCCTCAATCTTCATTCTGATTCTTCTCACTTTTCTTTTTCCATCTGCTTTTAGGAAACATCCACTCTCGACGACGGACGTTCCAATATATATATATATATATATATATATATATATATATATATATATATATATATATATATATATATATATATATATATATATATATATATATATATATATATATGCAACTGCCTTGCAATTGCGCTGTTTATTAAGAAGTATAGGGTTGAGAATAGCTTTGCTCACTTATAATGTTTATTTCTTTTGTCTAATAGTGTAGCATAGGGTTGGCCGAGTTCCGGAATTTTCCGCACCGCACCGCACCACACCGCACCAACTGTCATTTGTTGCGCACCACACCGCCCCGCACCGCACCAAACTCTAATCTAAGCGCACCGCACCGCACCGCACCAACATATACAATTGAAGCATATATATATATATATATATATATATATATATATATATATATATATATATATATATATATATATATATATATATATATATATATATATATATATATATATATATATATATATATATATATATATATATATATATATATATATATATATATATATATATATATATATATATATATATATATATATATATATATATATATATATATATATATATATATATATATATATATACTCTCATCTTTTCTGCGTCCAACTCCCCGACCCCAGACTTAACCGCTATGCTCAATCTTACATGTACTCTACTGGTAAAGTCTGGAACACAATTCCATCATCTATTTTTCCAACTTCCTATGACTAACACGCCTTTAAAATCTGTGTATCGGGACATGTCGGCCATTTAAATTGATCCTATTTCTGGATTGCTTCTTAGCTCTGGTAGTAACTTGGTAGGCCTTTCCCCATCAGAGGTAATATATATATATATATATATATATATATATATATATATATATATATATATATATATATATATATATATATATATATATATATATATATATAGTCAACAACAATTATTAAAGCTGGGATAGTGATACTGGAGTAGTCAACCTCTTGTCTTTCTCGCAGAGAGCAAAGAAAATATGGAGATTTTCAATGTCATGTTCCTACTAGACACAACGTTCAATGCAATTCTGACATTTAGATTCAAACCTTCGTCTGTCTTTAATATTCTCGCTATGTTTTTTTCTCGTAAGTCGTAATCTTTCATGGAAGGATCACAATACTTCTCTTTCAAAATAAGCTTCTGTGAGGTTGAATGTTCTGGGGCTCCTTCGAAATATGCTTAGTTTTCATAGGTGTGCTGTTTTCATTGTATATATATATATATATATATATATATATATATATATATATATATATATATATATATATATATATATATATATATATATATATATATATATATATATATATATATATATATATATATATATATATATATATATATATATATATATATATATATATATATATATATATATATATATATATATATATATATATATATATATATATATATATATATATATATATATATATATATATATATATATATATATATATATATATATATATATATATATATATATATATATATATATATATAATCTTACGGAACAGAAGATTATCGCAGGATACAATTAT
>SEYY01024990.1:62500-65000 GCA_009176605.1 Armadillidium nasatum
TCAAAAATCACCTACTATCAAAATACTAAAATACCCGACCTAACCACTTAGCTACACACTAACTCAAAATCACAAAATTCATCATCAATATTAACAAATTTTAGTATTATTACGGTTCATATTATTATAAATATCGTCATTATTATTTTCGAAATTAAATATTAGTATAATTATTGAATTTATCATTGTAGTTATTATTATTGTTATTATTATTATTATTATTATTATTATTATTATTATTATTATTATTATTATTATTATTATTATTATTATTATTATTATTATTATTATCTATTATTATTATCATTTTTCAGTAATATTATTATTGTGATTACTGTTATTTATTATTATTATTATTACTGTTATCATTATTATTACTATTTTTATTATTTTTATTTTTATTACTATTATTACTATTACCATTGATAATATTACTAATTTAATTATTTTTATTACTATTATAATCTATTATTATTTTTGTTCTTTTTATTATTATTATTGTTAATTTTGTTATTATTATTACTATTGATATTATTATTATCATTATTATCATTATTATTATCATTATTATTATTATTATTATTATTATTATTATTATTATTATTATTATTATTATTATTATTATTGTTACTTTTTTTTATTTATTATTATTATTACAATCCTTATCTCTGTAATAGTTATTAGCTTACAGTTATCTCAGTACTACGATTGTTATAGTAATTTTTTTCTTCTTTTTTTTCCTATAGTTTAGGTTAAGATTACTACCATCAAATTATGTTAAAATTACTTGTTATAAAATTTACAATATTCAAAACTTGGAATGTTATATAATGTATTGTGTCATCTATAATTTTAATGGGCTCAAAGGACGATTTCGTCTCCCCAGAAGCCCATTTCAGTTTAGTATCAAAACATGTAAAGTACACGATATTTGTATATATGTAAATTTGTAACTGAAAAAATGAATAAAGATTAAAGATTAAAGATTAATATTATTATTATTATTATTATTATTATTATTATTATTATTATTATTATTATTATTATTATTATTATTATTATTATTATTATTATTATTATTGTCACAGAATTCACGCTAACTTGTATAATATTAATGTGTTTTTTGAAATTTTAATAGCAATTCTTATCAAGAATTAAAAAATGCGATTAATGAAATAGTTAATTTATGTGTTTTCGAAGAGAATAAGATGGATCGCTTCACAACGTAAAGTATATAATAATTATTTTACAATTTAAATAAATACATAAAATTAAAAATTTGTGATATTAAACAAAAGAATTTTATTTCGATGTTTATTAAGAGAAAAGTGAATTTGGTGTGTGGGAAGTGTGTGTGTGTTTATGATACTATCAGTGCTTGTTAGTAATTACTCCAGAGTATTGCATATATATATATATATATATATATATATATATATATATATATATATATATATATATATATATATATATATATATATATATATATATATATATATATATATATATATATATATATATATGCGTAATAGTGATCTTGTTAGCAGCTTTGTCAGTTCTCAGAGAGTTTAATAATTAAATCCAAAAACTCCACTAAAAAAATTACTTTTCAGTCAAAGAAAGTACTGAAATCTTTAGGCCAGCAAGACAACCTTCATATGAATGGAAGCTTCCAAACTAACATTCACTGATGCTGTATAAACAAACTCTTGAAAATCTACATTTCGTTCATTGGTAAAACTGTAATTTGTATCACATTTTCGATACTCTAAATAGATTAGCGAGTAACAGAAAACTAAATTGAAATAATGGAAATAGTTATTTTTCATTTATTTTTTATAATGAAAGTTCACATCTAACGAGCATTGCCCAAACTGAAGAGAGGAACTTCCCTTAGTGTCCGCAATAGGGATCGAACCAGCTCTTACAAGCACACAAATCAATCGCTCTACCGTTTGTGCCATAGTAGACGGCTTAGTTTCCCGGAGTAACAAAAATAATTTCAGTGTTATTGAAAGTGTAAACTGAATATTTTTAGTTGAAATTATTTTAACTAAACAATTTTAATTCAGAAATTAATTTTAAAAGTTGACCACACACCAAACATTTTTAAATAAAATTCTTATTTTTAAACGACTTTTACAAGAAAGGGTATTTAGACTACTTGCTTTTAGATAATAGTTATATTAGTTAAACGGGCTGTTAGTAAAAGTCCTCTAAAACAAATTCAGGCTATAGTCTCTTAATGAAGCACAAAATCACAAGTTTTGAGAATTACAGAAGTAAACTTTAAAACCATGTTTTCCAAATAAGTTATAAAGAGTGAGTGAAAGAGCAGAGCCAGAACGTTAGTTGTAAATAGTTTTATGTAACTCTGTACTATGTAACTCTTTTACTTATCTTATTTTAGTTTTTAGTACTAGGCTCGATATTTAAATTTGAGCTTGAACTTTGTCTAGTTGGAGTAAGCATTATTTTAGCCTAGCCTTGATAACTGACA
>SEYY01024990.1:75000-77500 GCA_009176605.1 Armadillidium nasatum
AAGCTGATACGTGAAGGAATAGGGAGTTTTGAATTACGAAGTGAACTTTATTAAGAAAAATTTCCTAATCTTGAAATATGCAATGCATATAATAAGAAGGGCAATAAGGGAGGCGAAGAGAAAGTTTTATGCTCCAAGGAAGAAAGAATCTTTTAATATGAAGAATGTTTTAGCTTATCCTGGTAATATGAACGATATTAAGTTTAAAAGATATGTTCCTATGGGCGTAAATTTAGTTCTATGTGTTCCCTGTACATTAAAAAAGAAAAAAATGGGTGTTTATAAAATAAAATGTGGAGGTTGTAATAAAATATGTAGGATAGACGACAAATTTTAAAAGACTCAAATATCAACATTCCTACAGTCTTAGAATAGATGATCGGAGTTCAGCATTAACATATCGCAGAGCTACTGAGAATCATCATATAAATATGAGTGATTTTCATCAATTACAATTGTTCAAGATAACATTTCAAGAAAATTATTAGGATCATTTATTATTAATAATACAGACAACATTAATAATAGCAGAGGAACCTTTTACTTGGACTCAATATCAAATAATATTTTAAAAGATGTTCCGGCATTTATAAAGATACTTTTGACGATTTCGGATTAGTTTTTTGACATAGTTGCCAGTTTTTTTTTTTTTTTCTTGTTTTCTTTTCTGAATGGTTTGTTTCATGCTCACTTGTTTCTTCAATCTCTTAAACGATTTGCTTGAAAAAGGAAGTCTGGTTATGGCTTCTAAAGCTAGCGTTCACTTCTTTTATATTTTTTTAATTGGTTTAAATTATTTATTATTTTAATTATTGCTTTTAATACAGATTTTTTTGGGAATTTTTTTTTTTTTAGCGTATATATTTTAATATATATATATATATATATATATATATATATATATATATATATATATATAAATATATATATATATATATATATATATATTATATATATATATATATATATATATATATATATATATATATATATATATAATACAACTACAGAAAATCCCCTTCAAAAGACAATTTTCTTATGTCCGATCAGGTAACTGGATCGAAGGTTCGAACCCCGAGTTATATACTTTCCAGTACACACGCGAAAATGAGGGGCGAACCTCGATCCCTTAAGCTATAGAAAAACTGATTTAACCCACTGAGCTACCGTGAACTCCAATATATATATATATATATATATATATATTATATATATATATATATATATATATATATATATATATATATATATATATATATATATATATATATATATATATATATATATATCGGATGGATATATATTATATGCGGATGCGTATGCGGAATATGCGGATATAATATGCGGATGCGGATGCGGATGCGGATGCGGATGCGGATGCGGATATTGCGGATGCGGATATGTTGCGCGTGCGGATGCGGATGATTTTGATGCGGATGCGGATGTTATGCGGATGTTGATATATATATATATATATATATATATATATATATATAGATATATAATAATATATATATATCCTTATTCATGCTTTCCAAGAAATTAATGAAACATTAGAAAGCAAATTAATAGCTTTCAAAATCTTATACATCCGCAATATCCGCATTTAACAATTGCAGATGTGTATATCATGCTGATGCGAGTATCACATAGTATATATATAATATTAAGATATATATATATAAACAACAATATTATATATATATATATATCATATTTAATATTATATATTAAATATTATCTGAATAAAACAGCATTGCTCCTTTTGAGCTTAATTTTAATCAAGAAAATTATAGCAAAAAATAAATGAAGTATGCTCATGAATGAAAGATCTTTATTATTAGCATATTTATAAGATAACTCGAACGTTTCAACTACTAGCTGTAGTCATTATCAAGAGTAGCTGAAATCAAGATAAAAAATGAGTACTAACAGTAAACTATGCAATAAACACAAATAGAAATTAAAAAATATGCAATAAACAATAACAAAACACAATACAAATAAAAACATATATGAATACTACATTATCCCACTTAAGATAACAAAGGAAAAACGTAGAATAAATAATTATATGCACTGTAACTCTCCCCCATTTTCATGTTAAATCTAAAATGAATTCAAAATAATACTAATTTGATAATTGTACAGTATTCACTTAAACACAGCTGAGACTAAATAAACGTGTGCACACTCTATCAGCTAAAATTTAAACATACTAATTTAGTTGGTAAGGAAAAGTATCAAACTAAAACCCTCTATTACTGGAAAACCCATATATACATAAAGTAGTACATAGTCTTAGTGACAAAATGCAAACAGCTTCCTATCATTAAAAACAAACATTCTAATTCAATTACTGAAACACATCAACATAACATCCACACATGCGTGATTCTCACATTCAGAGACTTACATATATATGCACATAATTACACCTATATAGACCCTAACATACACCTACATTCAAATACATACATACATACATACATACATACAT
>SEYY01024990.1:87500-95000 GCA_009176605.1 Armadillidium nasatum
ACCATTAAAAGATTTAAGAGGTAGCCGTTTGTAACAGAAACTTCAGAACAACAGGAGAGGAAAAAAATGGATACCGAAAGATTAAAGTTTAGAAATAAACGTATTGAGCTAGACCCTGTCAAAATCATTCGATATATTCTGCACAATAGCAAAAGATTCCGGGAAATGCTTAAATTCATAGAATCAAGACCAAGAGTCAGCGGGAAGGAAAAGAAAATCTTTAGTAGAGCTTTCATTATGGAAATAATAATAAAGATTAGAGGTGAGATTAGAAGATTTATAATTTTCTAGCATCCTACTGTTAAGATAAGATTCTAAAGCTTTAAAACTGTTAAGAATTAGGCTTCAGCAGAAGGTAAAACAGCAGTTTTGCCTTCGAAATAAACTAGAGGAGTGAAAGGGGAAGAAGGAAAGTTTGAGATGATATTTTGGGTTTAGAATGACAGAAAGTGTGCGACAATGGGAAGCCAGAATGGATATTGAATTTTCTACGGAGAAAAGAGTTTTCATTATCATGGAGAATTTATTTTGATCGAGTCCGGGAGTAAAAATAAGAAACATGAGTTTCTGGAGCTTGAATATTAAAACAAATACTGAAGGCACTTGTGATAAATAAAACGAGAATAATAATCTTTCAACTAAGATTTACTAAATGAAAGTATACCTCTATGCTAAAGAGAATCATCCCAGTTACAAACTCTGGTCCTTCAGAGGGACTAACTTTCTCATGATTTTAGGCAGCCGGCCATAGTGATTATCAGCACCGGAGTACCAAAAACGTTCCTGTGTAAGGTTTAAAAAGATATTGACAAAATAGAGAATCAAGAGAGTGGTATGATGAACCCATAGGTGGGAATAATATAATGACATAAACTGAAGGATTTTGAGTTATGGAATGGTCTAGTCTGTTTTGCTCAAATTTAAGACTGTTAATGAATACAATTAGGAGCTTTATTATAGATTTAAAGTTATTATGGATAGAGAAATGGGAGATAACATTGATATTGTATTTTTAAGTCAGGTATATATATATATATATATATATATATATATATATATATATATATATATATATATATATATATATATATATATATATATATATATATATATATATATATATATATATATATATATATATATATATATATATATATATATATATATATATATATATATATATATATATATATATATATATATATATATATATATATATATATATATATATATATATATATATATATATATATATATATATATATATATATATATATATATATATATATATATATATATATATATATATATATATATATATATATATATATATATATATATATATATATATATATATATATATATATATATATATATATATATATATGTAGCATGTGTAATATTGAGAGACCACACAACAGATTCCTTTAAGGTTAGCTTCTGCATCGTGTGTTTTTTCGTTAGACAAAACTACAGGAAAGAAAAATTTATGTGAAATTCACAAACTAATTAAGGATTAACTTAAGATGAATTTCGAAAAAAATTTTTGTAGATAAATTTGGATTAAACAAAACACGAAGAATAAACAATTAGAAATTTTAAAAAAATATATAACAAAGAAAATTCTCTTTTTAAAGACATTGAAATTTGTTGATAATTACAACAGCTTTCATTGCTTTTATTTTATTTTTCACATTTTAAATATATATTCAAACACAAACACAAAGTAAATTCAAATAACACACGTTGAGGGGTACTGATCTGAAAACATGATTACTCAGTTTAATATTTTATATATGAATAAACAATGAAAGCAAATTTCAAAAAGTTCAAAAATAAAATTCTTCTCTGCTATAAATCGAAAATCATTTTCTCAAAAAAGATATTTTAATTTTTGTTAAAGCAACAAAATGTTGTAATAACATATTAAACTAAATATTTAGTTTAAAAAGCTTTTAATCAAAACCATCTTATTTTTTAATTACATTTTATTAAACGACTATTTATATATTTATTATAAGCTTACAACTTCTTAAAATCAAAGTATTTAAATCAGTTTCTGGGAATGAGCTGAGTTTTTCAATATTTATTGAAAATTATTTCCTTATATTAATTATTATAATTAATTTTGGTTATATATATATATATATATATATATATATATATATATATATATATATATATATATATATATATATATATATATATATATATATATATATATATATATATATATATATATATATATATATATATATATATATATATATATATATATATATATATATATATATATATATATATATATATATATATATATATATATATATATATATATATATATATATATATATATATATATATATATATATATATATATATATATATATATATATATATATATATATATATATATATATATATATATATATATATATATATATATATATATATATATATATATATATATATATATATATATATATATATATACATATAGCTTCAGATATACGCTTTTAACTCGGAACTGTATAATAATTTCACTGATGCTGTTAATAAAGCTCACGGAGTTGTAGCTATCGCTGTTTTGATACAGGTAAATACAATGTAAAATCTTGTTCATATTTGATATTAAATTTCCTATCCTTTTATATATATATATATATATATATATATATATATATATATATATATATATATATATATATATATATATATATATATATATATATATATATATACTACAGGTTGGAAGTGAAGGTCATGAAGGGTTACTACCTTTGGTAAAGGCCCTACAGGATATCAGATGGGCAGAATCATGGGCTCTCGTGAGTGATATATCATTACGAGCTCTTCTTCCTAATACTCATTATTATATAACCTATGATGGGTCTTTAACTCAACCTCCTTGCCATGAAACAGTTACTTGGATTCTAATGAATAGACCTGTATATATTACAAAACAACAGGTGGGGTATATATATATATATATATATATATATATATATATATATATATATATATATATATATATATATATATATATATATATATATATATATATATATATATATATATATATATATATATATATATATATATATATATATATATATATATATATATATATATATATATATATATATATATATATATATATATATATATATATATATATATATATATATATATATATATATATATATATATATATATATATATATATATATATATATATATATATATATATATATATATATATATATATATATATATATATATATATATATATATATATATATATATATATATATATATATATATATATATATATATATATATATATATATATATTATATATATATATATATATATATATATATATATATATATATATATGTAATACTGATATTGGTCCATATTCGCAATATTCTTAAACTAGGCAGTGGCTTATACTGGTAGGTTTTAGACGTGGCCATTTACCAACCAAACGATTGAAAATCAGGTAATAAAAATGGTTTGTTTCTTTAAAGGCATTTTAAAATTAAACTTTATTGAATTAAAAATTATTTGGTGTTGAAAATGAAAAAATAAATAATATCAATTCCTATTTAAAGGTTATTCTTCTTCATTGTATTTGTATCAGATCTTGAGGTTTAATTTTAATGCTTAATTTATTTTTTTATTGAGTACGTTTTCAAAGTTGAAAATTTCTGCAATTTTCAACCTTTAGAACAAAAATTTTGTTCCCATAAAAGACAAGGAGTAGTAGAGGACTCAAATACGAATATATATATATATATATATATATATATATATATATATATATATATATATATATATATATATATATATATATATATATATATATATATATATATATATATATATATATATATATATATATATATATATATATATATATATATATATATATATATATATATATATATATATATATATATATATATATATATATATATATATATATATATATATATATATATATATATATATATATATATATATATATATATATATATATATATATATATATATATATATATATATATATATATATATATATATATATATATATATATATATATATATATATATATATATATATATATATATATATATATATATATATATAAGTTTCATCACTTATTTAATCTTTTAATCTGAAAACATCGATATTGGAAATAAAATAATTTCGAAGTGAAACTAAAGATTAATGGAAACGTAATAAAGAAAATTAAAATATTTTTATTCTTTTTTATTAGTTATGGAAAACCTGCTTTTTTCATATTTAGAAACAATATTCGAAGAATGGACTCTTGTTCTACGAATATTGTTTTAACAATTTATATGTTAATTTTTATTTTTATTTTTTTATTTTTATTTTTTTATTTTTTTTTTTTTTTTATTTTTTTTTTTTTATGTGAAAAAATGAATATAAACTTTGATGGTCTTTTATTATTAAGTTATGCTATTATCATTGTATTGATTATGTGGCTTTTAGTGTTTTAAATTTTCTGAGAATTATTCAAAATTTTTAAACCACAGATATACGAGTATATATATATATATATATATATATATATATATATATATATATATATATATATATATATATATATATATATATATATATATATATATATATATATATATATATATATATATATATATATATATATTATATATATATATATATATATATATATATATATATATATATATATATATATATATATATATATATATATATATATATATATATATATATATATATATATATATATATATATATATATATATATATATATATGATTCGGCCGTCGTCGAGAGTAGATGTGCCTAAAGGTAGATGGGAAAAGAAAAGCGAGAAGAATCAGAAAGAAGACTGCGGAGAGAAAAGAAGAGAGAAGGTTTATGCATGAAGACAGTATTGAACAAAATTTGAAAAACTAATAGCAAAATTTTATATATATTTATATATATTTTTGCATTAAAAAAAATAAATTAAATAAGTTTCAATAAAAATTATATATATATAAAAATTTAAGAGGAGCAACAAATCTTTCAATATATTGGACTTTCGGCATTTAATGAAAAATTAAACTTTAACAATAAGAATTTGAAATTTAAAAACAAGAGTTTGAAATTCGACGACAGGATCATGGGAAGAGAACTAAATGCAAGGACGACAGGACTAGCCATCCGGCCTTGTGATTTCTCTGTCAACGGCTTGAAACTACTCCAGAACCAGCATTGGGAACCATTGCTCGGAGAAGCGCAATCTTTTGAAGACCCCTGGGAGAGAGTGTTTGGAGGTTGGTTTGAGAACGATGCTGGTCCTACTGAAAGGGTGAAAACCCTACCTGAAGAGTCTGGATAGGACTCATGGACCGGCATGGGGACCGGCGAGCCGAAGAACTTGATCTTTTGGAGGGCTCTGGGAGAACTTCTTCAAGCAGATGGGGAAAGATGCTGGTTCCACTGACAGGGTGAAAACCCTTCCTGGGAGAGGATATATAGATATAGATATAGATATATATATATATATATATATATATATATATATATATATATATATATATATATATATATATATATATATATATATATATATATATATATATATATATATATATGATGACAGTGAAGCTAAAATCTAAAAAAATGTGTTCTTTTTTATTTTTTATTTTTTTTTAAAATATTTTTTTTATTATTTCCTATGATAATACAAAAAGGGTTGCAAACTTTTCAGACTAGTTTTATTTTTAGTTACCGTATAAGACACTAGGTCCTATATATATATATATATATATATATATATATATATATATATATATATATATATATATATATATATATATATATATATATATATATATATATATATATATATATATATATATATATATATATATATATATATATATATATATATATATATATATATATATATATATATATATATATATATATATATATATATATATATATATATATATATATATATATATATATATATATATATATATATATATATATATATATATATATATATATATATATATATGAAGAGACTTTGTAAGGCCATGTGGTTCTCGTTGAATAAAAATAGTTTGCTTCTTATATTTATTATTGCTAGCCTCTTCAAAGATTATTACAAATTTTTACAAAGTTAATTCTTATGTTGAATGAGGATATACATTGTGGAACCATTGCAAGTGCAAGACTAAGAAGGAGACATAGGTGGTAAGTAATGTATATATATATATATATATATATATATATATATATATATATATATATATATATATTATATATATATATATATATATATATATATATATATATATATATATATATATATATATATATAAATATATATATGGCATTCCTCCCCGAGTTTTAAGGGAGTGTGCCTCTGAGCTGGCTCCGTCCCTCGTTCAACTTTTCTCTCTATGCCTCAATACTAGTACTTTCCCTCAGTGTTGGAAGCGCGCAATAGTCCAACCTATTCCGAAGAAAGGTAGCCGCTCTGATCCTTCTAACTATCGCCCTATAGCTCTCACTTGTATTCTGTCTAAGATCTTTGAAACCCTTCTCAACTCTCACTTCTTAGATCATCTGGAATCTCATTCCCTTCTTTCTGATCATCAGTATGGCTTTCGTCGTTCGAGGTCTACTGGTGATATACTTTCCTATCTCCCAGATCTATGGTCTTCTGCCCTTAGGGACCATGGGGAGACTTGCGTGGTGGCGCTTGACATATCTAAGGCGTTTGACCGGGTATGGCATGCGTCACTGCTTTCCAAGCTCCCTTCCTTTGGGTTTCCTCCTTCTCTTTGCTTACTTACGTCTAGTTTTTTTTTCTAATCGTTCTATTTCGGCTGTTGTTGATGGAGCGACTTCTTCTTCCTTTCCTGTCAATAGTGGTGTTCCTCAGGGTTCTGTCTTGTCTCCTACTCTATTCTTACTTTTCATTAATGATCTTCTCAGCTGTTCATCTAACCCTATGCATTCATATGCCGATGACTCAACCCTCCATTCTTCTACTCATTTCAAATCTGCTCCTTCATTTGCATCTAGAGTTGCTTCTCGTCTACATCTTTCCGATTCCATTCTTGCAGATCTCGGATAGAATTTCCCAGTGGGGTCGTCTCAACCTTGTGAAATTCAACTCTTTAAAAACTCAACTTCTAGAAATCTCTCTCTCAAAGACACCTCCTAACTTTTCTATTTCTTTCGATGGTTCTCCCGTCTCTCCTGTTGACAATATAAACATCCTTGGCCTTCACATAAACAAAAAAATGTCTTGGAAACCTCATATCACAATGGTTGCTAGGGCGGCCTCAAAGAAGCTGGGAGTTCTGTTTAGACTGCGAGAATTTTTTTCTTCCTCGCAGTTACTCCAATTATACAAGGGTCTCATCCGCCCTTGTATGGAGTACTGCTCTCATATCTGGGGTGGCTCAGGTTTCA
>SEYY01024990.1:100000-102500 GCA_009176605.1 Armadillidium nasatum
AGAAATATGTAGTGCGACACATTCTTATTATTCTTGACAATAACAGAGCGCACATTATTCAGTTAGGTTTATTTGAAAGAAGTGAGAAACCGCCTTTTGATCTTTTTCAAAGCAGAACCTTGAGAAGTACAGAACATGTTTGGAATATGCTAAACAGGAATGTCAAGTCCCGGGTGCATGCTCTTTCAACATCCAGGGAATCGGCAGGCCCGTTGACAGAGGAGTGGGATATCATTCCGCAAAACCTCATCACCTGGATCATTTAAAAAATACAGGAGTAGTGGAAAAAGTAAGAAGGGTCAGAAGAGGCAATACCCATTATTGATTAAAAAATTTTGTTAGTTTTCTTTTTGTTATTTCATGCGTTTGATAATAATGAATTTTTTCCGTCACTGGGGTTTTCTTCATTATTCCTTTTGTTCACTCCAAATTTTACTAACGCATGCAAAATACAACTTCGGCAGGAAAATAATTTGCTTCGATATGTAACAACAGAACTTTTCTCCCTATGAAACATTGTGATTTTATTTGGCGAATAAATACATGTGACGCGTTAATATTGTCCCAGAGTCTCTTTTTCTCTCTCTCCCTCTATGTGCATATATATAGACAGAGAGAGAGAGAGAGAGAGAGAGAGAGAGAGAGAGAGAGAGAGAGAGAGAATGCCAATGAACTCTTGACTCCTTCCAGTGAAAAGTTTGAAGAGACACAAAAAGATATAGTGGTAAGAAGGTAATTGTAGGAACCCAAAGCAAGGAAAAAGGTTCCGAAGCATAAATTAATTGGAAGTTAAGAAGAAGTATATCAATGACACCGATCAATGACACCAGTTAATAACTGCATCATATTCTGAAGGTTATTATGATAAAAAAAAACTAAATGCGAATATACTATCAAAACTTTGAGAATTAGGAGAAAGTCATTGAAATCTCCCAAAATGGAGATGTCTGAGAAAGGAAAATATGAGATAAAGTTATTAGTTATTAGATGTTCTATAAATTTAGGATAGACAGTAATGTTAGATGATAAATAAACGAAATAGATGAATTTAATATAGAAATAGATGGTAGTTCAGAAATGATAGAAACCCGAAGCTAAAGTATAGAAATTTCTGTAGACCAAATTAGAAACATGAGAAAAGGTAAAATCTTCGTCACTATGTGAGCAACATCCTCCTTCGAATGAGAATTGAGAATAGAAAACAGAATGTGAGAATAGAACAAGATTTGTTTTCAAATTTAGAGTTCATTTCAGAAACTCAAAATTTAGAATGACTTTAAGAAAAGACTAGAAAATGATTAAAGAAAAAAAAAACGACGAGATTCAAATTAAGGTATTATATAACTAATATAGAAATACTTTTCATTTATTGAATAGAATTTTGAATATATATATATATATATATATATATATATATATATATATATATATATATATATATATATATATATATATATATATATATATATATATATATATATATATATATATATATATATATATATATATATAATATATATATATATATATATATATATATATATATATATATATATATATATATATATATATATATATATATATATATATATATATATATATATATATATATATATATATACATATATAATATAAATATATATATATATATATATATATATATATATATATATATATATATATATATATATATATATATATATATATATATATATATATATATATATATATATATATATATATAATATAAAACACTATAACCGTGTAAAATTTTTTACAGTAAAACACCCCACAGGAAATAAAAACAAAAATTAAAATTGGAGCAAGGCTTTCGAAGGGACAGCCACCCTTCCTCTTTCAGGCTCTAGTTTATTATTAAAAGCTAATAAACTAGAGCCTGAAAGAGGAAGGGTGGCTATCCCTTCGAAAGCCTTGCTCCAATTTTAATTTTTGTTTTTTATTTCCTGTGGGGTGTTTTACTGTCTTATATATATATATATATATATATATATATATATATATATATATATATATATATATATATATATATATATATATATATATATATATATATTATATATATATATATATATAATTTCTAACGGTATCTTTGAATTTAAATATTACCTTTCTAATACTGAAATCTGCACCGATCAAGATAATTCGAGCTAACTTAATTCATGAAGTTTGTTTTTCAATTGGTAGAAAATCCTAAGAGACTAATGATGTCTCTCTTTCTACCTCTCTCTTGAACGTTCCTTTTTTTTTTAAGAGATTTATGTACCTAATTTCTATTCCCTTTGTCTTTCTTTCTTTATACTATAAAACGTTTTAACCTTTCTTCTGCTCTCTTCAGTCTATTTTAATTTTTCAATATTGCTTCATATTTTTTTTCTTTCGTTTTGTAACGATTTTACTCTTTTAAAATTCATCATCATTTTGTTTTTTAAAGTTCTTTATTCACGTTTTTTTTTTTTTGGCTCACCTTGGGTTTCCTTCA
>SEYY01024990.1:135000-145000 GCA_009176605.1 Armadillidium nasatum
TATATATATATATATATATATATATATATATATATATATATATATATATATATATATATATATATATATATATATATATATATATATATATATATATATATATATATATATATATATATATATATATATATATATATATATATATATATATATATATATATATATATATATGATAGATAAATAAATAGATAGATTGATAAATAGATACTGATGATAAATATAGTGAGATATATTTTCCTATTCAGAAAGTCATGGTTAATCAACTTTAACTTCAAACCCGACTGAAAAAGAATTTAAAACTGATTAAGTTTTTTTTTTCATAAAAAATTAAAATTGTTAAAATGTTCCAGCTTAAACTTTGTCAATTGATTCACCTCAAAACGTAGAATGTGTGAACATGAAAACGAACAACCTGCAACATGATGATAACATGTCATTAAAAAAAAAAACACACACACACACACACAGTAAATGCTAATAGTTAACCTGAATTTTACTGATTCGGGTTTCCAAAAATAGTCCCTCACACACCCCTTCCTCTCACAAATTGGAAGTCGGTGGCTTCCTTTAATGGGATTTTTGCCACCAAGACTTTTCTAATGGTTTACTTTTGTGCACAGTCTTCTTTTTTCATTAATTCCTGCAACATTAGCTTCATTTTTTCTAATTTCTCCTTTGTCAAACACCATCCTTCTTCTTCAAGACATCATATCTTGTTCGTAACTGAAACTCAGGTATTTGAGTTCTCTGATAGAAAACCCTTTCTATTTCTTCCTATTGTCTCTATTCTCAATTTTCATTCCAAGGCGGATGTTGCGCATATGGGTTGATGTTGTCCGTTTGTGTGTATCTAATTTATGGCTTAAGCTCTCCTGCAGCTAAATTCATTTGTTCCGTCTATTTATCTCCTAACTCTACTGACCATTAAAAATTCTTCAACTATTTTAACTCCAAAATATAATACATTTTCTTCCTTTACTCCTTTCTCTTTTGAAACTTGGTCTTCCGCTTTTCGGCATTTCGTAGAATCTTTTCCGATATTTCGGTGAATCTTTAGTTGTTGCGCTGAACATATCGAAACTTTCGATAGAGTCTGCCAAAAAAGCGTGGATTTCCAAACTTTCTCCTTTCGATATCTGTCCTCTTCTCTGTAGTCTTCTCAATGATTTCCTTTCCAGTCGTTCTATATCAGCTGTTGTAGATTCCACAGTTCAATTTTTAAATCTATAAATAGTGATGTTACTTAATGTTCTGTCATATTTCCAAATCTATTAATACTTTTCATTAATGACCTCTCAACATCATCACCTATCTACTCCACTTTTCATTTTTAATTTTAATTATTCGGCGCAAGGATTATAACCTTGGAACAACTATCCTATGATCTTTCTCTTATTTCAAATTGAGTCATAGAAAATATGGTTGTTTTCAATGCCTCAAAAACTCAGTTCCATCATCTCTATTTTCGAGACAACCTTCCAGACAACTAAGACATCTTCTTTGAAAACACACAACTCAAACCTTCGTCAGCATACTATACTCGGTTTCTTTTTCTCTTGAACTTTCTTGGAAAGATTACATTATTTCTCTTTCTAAACAAGTATCTAAGAAGTTAGGTGTTCTGAGGCGCCTTCGTAATTATTTCCCGCCACCTCAGATACTTAATTTTCATAGGGGTGTTGTTCGCCCCTGTATGGAGTACGCCTCACACATCTGGGTTTTTCCACTCATACAGCTCTCCTTGAAAAGATGGAGTCTAATGCGTCTTGTCTTATAAACTCTCTCATCTCTTTCTGCCTGTCGAATTGTTGCCTCTCTATATACTATCGATATTACATGGACACTCCTCTTCTGAATTCTCCCGTCTCATACCTCCTCCATATATATATATATATATATATATATATATATATATATATATATATATATATATATATATATATATATATATATATATATATATATATATATATATATATATATATATATATATATACACTACACCATATCCCGCAAAGATGCAGGGCTTCATGTTACTGCAACCGTACGTGGGACAAAAATACTAGTAAAAAGGTTCCCAGCCTTTAGAACCTGCGAAGAATAATTCTCCAATTGTCCTGATTGCAACGAAATCCTAATCCTTTATCAACCAAATGTTATATATGTTTATATATTTTTCACACCCTCTTTAATATGTCTATTTAAAATATTTTACTAGATGAAAAGAACTGGATTCAAAATTTTGTTGCTCTTCCTCTTTAATCCGTTTAAAAATTAATTTTTTTATTATTTAATCTGAATTTAATTTCAAATTTTCATTTTATAAAAAACTCGAAACATTTTAAAATTTTAAAATATTCAAATATTTCAGTTAGCTTCTTCTAAACAATATTTGGAGTTAGTTCTTTTGGTCCATCTTCTTTCCTCTTCTAATAGTTCCTCGGAAATCTTACATCACTCTCAATTCCTTCACTGACTCTTCTCTTTTCTTCTTTCCCAGCTGTTTCCAAAGCGTCCGATTCCGACAGCAGTCAGTCAGTATATATATATATATATATATATATATATATATATATATATATATATATATATATATATATATATATATATATATATATTATATATATATATATATATATATATATATATATATATATATATATATATATATATATATATATATATATATATATATATATATATATATATATATTATATATATATATATATATATATATATATATATATATATATATATATATATATATATATATAGAGAGAGAGAGAGAGAGAGAGAGAGAGAGAGAGAGAGATTGGATTTTAACATATTTTATATACTTTAAAACCTCAAATTACTTAAATATTGCATAATTATTATATATAACTAGAATATTATTTTTATCCAGATAATAATGACAACAATTTATAGAACATTAATGAAAAAAAGCCTTTAAAATGAAAGATCCCTCAATTAGATGCAAGAAAATATCTACTAAAGGTACTAAAAATTGATAAGGTGATAAAAAAAACGTAAGTAAACTTTGATACAATTTTCAGCCTTAAGCTTTTTCTTCATAGAGATTAAATTAGTAACCAAAAATTTTTCATTTAAATTTAATAAGTCGAATTTTTCATTCAGATTTAATCATAGTTATATTTTTATTCAATTTTTGTCAATGTGTATACATTGGGTGCATAATTAAAGGCGAATAAACTTTGATGTGATTGGTTGGAGTGTGTAATATATATATATATATATATATATATATATATATATATATATATATATATATATATATATATATATATATATATATATATATATATATATATATATATATATATATATATATATATATATATATATATATATATATATATATATATATATATATATATATATATATATATATATATATATATATATATATATATATATATATATATATATATATATATATATATATATATATATATATATATATATATATATATATATATATATATATATATATATATATATATATATATATATATATATATATATATATATATATATATTATTCTCTCACTCCATCCATCCATCTCCACTTTGCCCTTACTCTCAGCTTTCCTTACTTCCCCTCAGATCTAAGAACTCTACTCACCATCCTTTCTTCATTCTTTCTACTCACGTGTCCAAACCACCTAAGTACACATTCCTCTGCTCTATCCACCGTACATCTCCTCCATCCACAAATATCCCTTATTCTTTCGTTTATCATCCTATCTACCTTTCTCAACTACATTCAATCTTTTTCTCGCCCGTGCATTCATCATTCATGTTTCACACCCATACATTTCAGATAACTGACACATAAGTCTGTCATTCTTAATTTTATTATCTTCGTTAATCTCACCTTTTTCCATACTTCCTTTAATCCTCCAATATCTTTCATTACCTCCACTCTATTCTTTATTTCCTTTTCCACGCTCCCTTTTCTTTCCACAAACATTCCCAGATTTTTGAACACTTCCACCTTCCTCAAAACTCACACTCTCAACCTCTATACTCCCCCATTCTTCCTTACTCACCCCCTCGTCCCTACCCCAATATATATATATATATATATATATATATATATATATATATATATATATATATATATATATATATATATATATATATATATATATATATATATATATATATATATATATATATATATATATATATATATATATATATATATATATATATATATATATATATATATATATATATATATATATATATATATATATATATATATATATATATATATTATGTAAATAATAACTGAAAAGAAAAAGCATTGTAAATGCAAAAGGGGCGAAAAATCTTTGCTCTACTTACCCATTTAATTGTGGCCTTCGGATGGAATTTTAATTTTTCAGAAAAGTGTTTATTTATTGAAAACAATATATTTTTTATTAAATTCATTCCTACTTCTGAATAAACATTGTAGTATATCAAAAAATTTAATTAAATAATTTTTCAAATTTGAATTTCCCTTTCACTGCAATTTGCATCAACAGAATTTCTCTTCTAAATCTCTTATATTAACTAAAACAGCATTGTTAAAAATATTTGTGCAATGAATTGGCTTGGTCAGTTTTGCAATATGCTTAAACTGGATGATAAATTATTCAGGTTGAATTTACTGTATTATTAAATGAAATGTACCCTGGTATCTCAGAGGTATGCTTTAGTCATAATTTTATTTTGTGGAGAAAAAAAAATATTAATTTTTATAAAGAATAAAATCAGAATAGCGAACAATAAAAGGAGAATTTTACAGAAATATAGCTTTTATAGGTGGTTTGGCAAAGCAAATTGACCAAAATATTTCATGCAAAGTATTGGTATATTTATACTGTGGAAAAACTATGCCCATATATGATATATCAAAAATTCAAATGTTTCGATAAAATCTATTTTCTTTTCAAATCTATTTTTGCTAAAAATAGACATTTCTTCTGAACGTTTTCCACATTTAGAAAAGGTCATTAATGTGTAGAACGAATTATTCAAATTATTTGAAGAATATACAACGGTCTTAGATTTCTTACTCAAAGAATACAATGAAAGGTTCTCAGAATTTAAAACCCTGAAATATAGCATTTCAAACTCCCTTGGTTGATATTTCAAAGTCCCACAAGATACAGAAGGAGTTAATTGACCTATCAGAAGATAACATTTAAATATCCTTGTTAATTGATATGAAAGATCCCACTGAAATTTGGAAAAATCAAATAAAATATCCACACGTATGACATCATGCAAGAAGATAGCTTTCTTTTTTCTCAATCACTTACTGTTGTTATTTAATATTCTCATACCTCAAACAAATCCCAAAACGGTTACAGTCTCATATAACTGATAAGTATCTTGAGGACCAGATTATATTGAAACAAACTGGAATTTCTCCTCTCAGAAAACAGAAAAAACAATGCTATTAAAAATGGTAAGTTAATTCTAATTTAAAAAAAAAATATATATATATATATATATATATATATATATATATATATATATATATATATATATATATATATATATATATATATATATATATATATATATATATATATATATATATTTAAATGTTTCATGTTTTTTACAAAAGCTTTCTTGAGGATCGTGAATGAAAAGTAACGCAAATGAAGACTCAAGTAGATGAAGCTTGCTTTACATTTGTACTTTTATGTTTTTTCTCGACGTTATATATATATATATATATATATATATATATATATATATATATATATATATATATATATATATATATATATATATATATATATATATATATATATATATATATATATATATATATATATATATATATATATATATATATATATATATATATATATATATATATATATATATATATATATATATTATATATATTTATATTTTTTTTTTTTATTTTTTTTTTCTTTCTTTCTTTTTTACACATCACCACCACTCACGGGCAGAGCCCTATTCAAGGAGGAGTGTTAAAAAAATAAAAATAAAGTAAAGAGTACAAAAATAATAAATAAATAAATAAATAAAAACCACCCCTTCAGGTCCCACCTAACGCAAATTTCTTATGTGAGAGCAGACGCGAGCTTTGAAAAAATTGAGATTAAATTAGGAAGGAAACACCGAAGATGGGAGAGAGTTCCACAAAACAGAGGTGGCAGGAAACAAGGATGCACAACAGCCGACAAGCCTGGAGTTGCTAAGTCCACGCAAAATTGATGCTCGAACAATGCAGCCCTTTTGTTGCGAGGACGCCGTAAAGGGGGAGGTATACGAGTGGATAGTTCCCTCGAGCATTTGTCGCTGTAGTACCTAAAGAAAAGAGACAAGGCATCAACGTTACCGCGCAAAGATAAAGAGTCAAGAAATTAGAAAGACGGTTAAGGATGTTTATATTGTCAACAGGAGAGATGGGATAACCATCGAAAGAAATAGAAAAGTTAAGAGGTGTCTTTGAGAGGGAGATTTCTAAAAGTTGAGTTTTTAAAGAGTTGAATTTCACAAGGTTGAGACGACCCCACTGGGAAATTCTATCCAGATCTACGAGAATGAAATCGGAAAGATGAAGACGAGAGGCAACCCTAGATGAAAAGGAAGAAGCAGATTTGAAATGATTAAAAGAATTTAGGGTTGAGTCATCGGCATATGGATGGATAGGGTTAGACGAGTGACTTAGGAGATCATTAATGAAAAGTAAAAATAGAGTAGAATACAAGACAGAACCCTAAGGAACACCACTATTGACAGGAAAGGAAGAAGAAGTCGCTCCATCAACAACAGACGAAATGGAACGATTAGAAAGAAATCTAGACATAAATAAGCAACGAGAAGAAGGAAACCCAAAGGAGGGGAGCTTGGAAAGCATTGACGCATGCCATATCCGGTCAAACGCCCTCGATATGACAAGCGCCACCACACAAATCTCCCATGGTCCCTAAGGGCAGAAGACCATAGATCTGTGAGATAGGAAAGTATATCACCACTAGACCTCGAACGTCGAAAGCCATACTGATGATCAGAAAGAAAGGGAATGAGATTCCAGATGATCCAAGAAGTGAGAGTTGAGAAGGGTTTCAAAGATCTTAGACAAAATACAAGTGAGAGCTATAGGGCGATAGTTGGAAGGATCAGAGCGGCTTTCTTTCTTCGGAATAGGCTGGACCAATGCGCGCTCCCAACACTGAGTGAAAGTATTAGTACTGAAGTGTAGAGAGTAGAGTTGAACGAGGTGCGGAGCCAGCTCTAAAGCACACTCCCTTAAAACTCGGGGATGAATGCCATCCGGGCCGCTTGCCTTCCTTACGTTCATAATTTCAGAAGCTGATATACCTGATCAAAAATAATCAGATGTAAAGCCATGGGACATCTGAAAGGAGAAGGAGTAACAGGAGGATTGCCGGAGTCTTCCAGGGTTGAATTAGAGGAGAACAAGAGGCCGAAGAAATTAGCCTTTTCAGTTGGAGTGTTAGCAACAGAACCATTAGAGCGAATAAGAGGAGAAATGGAAGATTTACAGAAGTTGTTAGAGATGTTTTTGGCAAGAGGCCAGAAAGATTTGCCAGTAGGAGAGCTTAGAGGCTCAGTACACCTTTGTTTTGTAAAAGTCTGCTTTGCTTATTGAAGAATATACTTGCCACGATTCCAAGCTGAATGAAAATTTGCAAGAGTGATAGTAGAAGGAGAGTTTTTCCACTCTAGATACTCGATGTCTCTAGCTTGAATGGCATGAGAACAGGCGCGATCGAACCATGGAAATTGAGGAGAGAAAGATTTAGATGAATAAGAAATGAACCTACCCATCCCATCAACGATTACATTCCCCACCTTATCAGCAGAGACTGACTCTTCTTCAGAGACAAAGCAGTCCCTCCAGAAATAGTTAATTACTCATAAAAGGTAGACAAATCTGTTATATTAGGAGAACAGTAGCAGAAGCACAAGATTATTGTAGTGGTAGGAAGAAAGATTTTAAGCAACAGAACATCGAAGTTAGGTGATTCAAGATTTACAAGAAATGTTCCCGGAGTGTTAGTGTTTACATAGGCACATATTCCAGTCTTAGAACGAAAATTATGAAATAAGCTATTGTTGCATATATTAAAAAAGTTAGAAGAGGAATTCTTAGATATCTTTGGCTCAGACAATAGCAAAAGGTTAGGACGAGAGTTAGAGAGATGGCATTCTGCAGAGGCTAAATTATAGTGTAAGCCAAGGACAATGGTAAAGTCAATAGAGAACCCACGCCTGCGCGCACCCGCCATTCTACACACACATAATCACTATTGCAATTAACAAACAGACGAACAATCAAATAACTAACAAACAAGCAAACAGACAAACAAACGAACAGTCAAACAAGCAAACATTATATATATATATATATATATATATATATATATATATATATATATATATATATATATATATATATATATATATATATATATATATATATATATATATATATATATATATATATATATATATATATATATATATATATATATATATATATATATATATATATATATATATATATATATATATATATATATATATATATATATATATATATATATATATATATATATATATATATATATATATATGTAACACTTTACATAATTTCGCTATGCTTTCCCTCGTGTATAATTTGATAAACCATGGCAAATTCATTTAGTTTTTGAAATTTGTTTTTGGAGTTTTTCTCTTTTTTTATTTTCTTAAAATAAAAGTTGTTTCATAATTCGAAAATTTCGCAGAAATAAAAAAAAAATAGCTAAAAGTAAAGAGAAAGATTTTTTTTTAATTCGTCACAATATTATATATTATATATATATATATATATATATATATATATATATATATATATATATATATATATATATATATATATATATATATATATATATATATATATATATATATATATATATATATATATTGCTTCTGTGGGAGTGGTCCTTCGGAGTGTGCAGAACGCATTACCGAGGTGATTCTCTCAGGCATGGAGGTGTATATTACATTTTCTTTCCCTTATATCAAACAATATAAACCTTGGTTTAACTGCTTGTTCTCACACTATCCGTCTCAGGGATGTTGCCTTCAGATATTACCATCGTTTTTAAAACCCCAGAAACTTTGGAAACTTATATTTCATCCCGGAATAGTGCAAAATCTATCTCTTTGTAACACTAAAAACTCTTTTCTCCGTAGAAAATGCAATAATCTTTCTGGTTCCTCTTCTTCAAGTTCTTTCTGGCATTTTGCAAAAAATGTCAACTCTAATTTTGCTTCTTCCTCTTTCCCTCCTTTAGTACTCTCCGACGGCACAACTGCTGTTTTACCTTCTTCTAAAGCTGAACTCTTCGCTCAAACTTTTGCCTCTAATTCAACTTTAGATGATTCCGGAGCTATACCTCCTCCTTCAATCGCCTCCAACTCATTTATGCCTAAAATTAGGATTTCTTCTAAAGATGTCATTTCTGCTGTCTCTGAGCCTAATACTAAGAAGGCGTATGGTCCCGATGGTATTCCTCCTGTGGTTCTCAAAACTAATTCGTCTTTATCTTTCTACTTTAACCTTCCCTTCTTGCTGGAAACGTGCGCTCATTCAGCTTGTGCCATAGAAGATGAACACCTCTCAACCCTCCAACTTCCCTCCCATTTCTTTGACCTCCATTCTCTCTAGAATTTTTGAATCTATCCTTAACTGGAAGACTTGGTAACATCACAATTCTTCTAATCTTATCTCTGATCGCCAGTATGACTTCATAAGAAACGCTCTACTGGTGACCTTCTTTCCATTCTCTCTGACTCTTGGTCCTCCGCTCTTCGGCATTTCGGTGAATCCTTTGCTGTCGTGTCGCGTTGGACATATCGAAAGCCTTCGATAGAGTCTGGCACATAGCTTTGATTTCTAAACTTCCCTATTTCGGTATCTATCCT
>SEYY01024990.1:150000-157500 GCA_009176605.1 Armadillidium nasatum
ATATATATTAGGGATGGAGTGAAGTATCGGTATCGGTATCGGTATCGGCAAGTATCGGCATATTTCCCGATACCGGTATCGGTATCGGTATCGGTATCGGCCTTTTCAGTATCGGTATCGGTATCGGCAAATTTTTTGGATAAGTAAAGTATCGGTATCGGTAGTAGTATAGTATCGGCATATTTCCCGATACCGATACCGGTATCGGTATCGGTATCGGTATCTGGTAATTTTTAGGTATCGGTATCGGTATCGGTATCGGTATCGGTAAAAATTTTGGTATCGCTCCATCCCTAATATATATATATATATATATATATATATATATATATATATATATATATATATATATATATATATATATATATATATATATATATATATATATATATATATATATATATATATATATATATATATATATATATATATATATATATATATATATATATATATATATATATATATATATATATATATATATATATATATATATATATATATATATATATATATATATATATATATATATATATATATATATATATATATATATATATATATATATATATATATATATATATAGCTTATTGATCAGAAATTTTTAGAGCACTATAATACGAAAACACAAACATTTCGAAGTAATTATTAAATTATGAATAAAAGAACAGACAACTGTCCAAGTAAATTAACAAATGACAGAGTACTCAAAACAGAAATAATTTTGTTATTACGCGAGACCCGAAATAAAATGAAGAGCTTATCAAATATTGAAGCCAAAAGGAAATTGTTGTTGTCTGATAAATGAAGTAAAAGGAAATGATACGACTTTCATACCGAAAGTGATGAAAGGACTTAAAACGAGTCTTATAATTGCAAAATTAGTTTGATAACCACAATAGGAAAATGATAAGTTTGTCCATTACGATAGAAGGTGATAAATATAAGAATACTTTCTATTTCTAAAGAAATATAGCTATGTAATTATGGAATTATTTTTAAGGTGCTTTCAAAGAACAATATCGAAATGTCAACTTTAATATGAATGTTAAAGCAATGGAATGAAGAACCTAATAAATAATAAAAATTTAAGTACAGAACCAAAGAATTCCTCTCACGATGTACATTAATAATGGTTAGTATAAGAGGAAAAACATGGACAGCTAATGTTTTTTTGTGAACAGTGATGCAAAAAAAAAAAAAAAATTAAAAAAAAAAAAATTAAAAAGAAAACCGTGTTTTTTAT
The DNA here is from genome assembly GCA_009176605.1 of Armadillidium nasatum. Taxonomy (NCBI): domain Eukaryota; kingdom Metazoa; phylum Arthropoda; class Malacostraca; order Isopoda; family Armadillidiidae; genus Armadillidium; species Armadillidium nasatum. The sequence goes on from SEYY01024990.1 coordinate 151,247, forward strand.
TTATTTATTTATTTATTTATTTTTTATTACTTATTTCTTTTTATATGATATTTTACATTATTTTCATTATTACTCAAGGTTCTCTTCTCTTCCTTCTCTTTTTAAATATACATGCTTAAATTTAAATCTTTTATTTTGTCATATACTCACTTCAATATAAAAAAAATGCATTAAGGAAAAATTTATCATTTCTTTAAAAGATTCTATTTTTTCAAATACAATATTTTTTTTCAAGGCTTTATAAAAGTCTTTAAGATCCGTAGTAATGTATCCGTCTTACATAGACAGGTCATACTCATAATCAAGGAATATATTTTTTTCCTTTTTCCCACATTTTTAGTCCTATTGAAGTTTTAATTTTTTGCACTAAAATATGACTCAGTATTATCTACTGCTATACAATAAAAGCATGGCAAGCTGCGTATACAGTCCCCCACCAGAAGGAGCGCAACTCCTCACAGCGGATCTCACATATCTTACGTATATTATATAAATAGTTCATAATGCAGGTAGGTAAGTGAGGAACCAGCTTGATAGGATTTTCAGTTCCGCTCCTTACACTTTGCAGCGGGATAGCATTCGTTGCCAATCACGCATTTATCATACTGCTATTGATAATGGGTGGAAGTAGCCGAAACGTTGACAGAAAATTTCAACAAAAAAAAAAAGCAGAGTCGTCTAAATCGTCGAAATTATGTCTTGTCCAAAACATCGATATTTTATTTTCTTAATGTGGTTGACAACACATTTTTTTCAAAACTCGTTAAAAAACGTCGACACAGTAAATCGTAGTGGCCATATGGTTGTCCCCCATTTTTAAACCATTAATTTCACTCCTATTTTAGTAAACGCGCAGGAGTTGAATTACGATTTGGTGAAAAAATGGGTGACGACCATATGGCCACTACGATTTACTGTGCCGACGATTCATATTATCAACCACTTTACTTTAAGAAAATAAAATGGCGATTTTTTTGGACTAGATAATATCGGCGACTTAGCCGACATTACTCGTTTTTGAAATTATATGTCAACGTTTCGGTTACTTCCACCTATTATGAACAGCAATATTATAAAGCATCATATATATATATATATATATATATATATATATATATATATATATATATATATATATATATATATATATATATATATATATATATATATATATATATATATATATATATATATATATATATATATATATATATATATATATATATATATATATATATATATATATATATATATATATATATATATATATATATATATATATATATATATATATATATATATATATATATATATATGGTGTGGAACACCTTTTGCATACAAGAGAAAAAACTTCGGAAAAACAATAACTATTCGTAAAGTGAACAAATGATCTCATGAATAGGAATTCGGTTCATTGCTTTATTTTTTTTTATTTTTTTTTTTATTTTTTTATTTGTTTTTCTTTTTTTTTGCCTTTTTATTTTTGTCAATTCCGAGCAAATCGGTAACCTCATGAATCTGTCCGATTGACAAGGCGAAAATATTGTCCGATAACTTTTTCCATTCTAGCATTTTACGAAGTAAATGTTTTCTTAGACTCCTTAATTTGTACCTTACTCTACGCCTTCTTGCATAGAAATTCGATATTCGATAAGAGCGATTGATCGCACCAGCAACAAGATTGAATTTTTTCTATTTTTCTCCCCCCCCCCTTTTTCCTTTCCATTTCTGACCCCTCCTCACCCCCTCCACCCCCGCTCGAAGTCTATTTTCGAATCCAAATGAATAATAGTGAAAAAAAAAGAAAAAAATAAGGAAAAAGAAATAGAAAATGATTTACATTACTGATTGGCTGGAATAAATCTTTATTTGTTTTATTATATATATATATATATATATATATATATATATATATATATATATATATATATATATATATATATATATATATATATATATATATATATATATATATATATATATATATATATATATATATATATATATATATATATATATATATATATATATATATATATATATATATATATATATATATATATATATATATATATATATATATATATATATATATATATATATATATATATATATATATATATATATATATATATATATATATATATATATATATATATATATATATATATATATATATATATATATATATATATATATATATATATATATATATATATATATATATATATATATATATATATATATATATATATATATATATATATATATATATATATATATATATATATATATATATATATATATATATATATATATATATATATATATATATATATATATATATATATATATATATATATATATATATATATGTGTGTGTGTGTGTGTGTGTGCGTGTTTTTTATCTCCTAAGGTGGGCATCACAGGTCAGAGGTCTACTAATTTCCAACATAGTTGTGGAAATAGCAAAATCAAAATCCATTTAAAAACCGACATTTCAGATACACGGTTTTTGAAAGTGTGCAAGCCAAAGGAAGTTGGAATAACTGATTAAAATATTTTTTTCCAAGCTTTGGCAATAGATAACATGAAAGGTTGAGCATAACCTTTAAGTCTTGGTCAATGAGTTGGATATAAAAAGATGACACAGTGTAGAAAGGCGTGTGGTACGAGCAATTCATAGTGGAGAAGATATGTGACAATAGAGTTCAGAAGTGTTGTGTCCTTTGTAATAGGGATAATATAGAGAGTGTGATGCAACAACTCGACTCGAAGAAAGAGATTGAAGAGAATGGGTGACAGAGAAAGAATTTATATGACAAAATCCTTAGACATCTTGCCAAGGAGAGCTTTATTAGTGAAACTGAGGTACACTACTATTAATAGATTTAAAGGATGAGCCGTGGATGTCTACAGCAGTTGCTATATAACTACCAGAAAAAAAAATCATAGTGAAGGACACAGCGAAGAGAATAGATTCCGAAAGAAGGAAATTTAGAAATCAAAGCTTTTGTCAGAGTCTTTCGAAAGTTTTCGATATGTTCAGATCGACAGCGAAACATTCACTGAGACACCAAAGAGTGGAGGACCAAGAGTCAGAGAGAAAAGAAAGAAGATCATCAGTAGAGCAGTTTTTACGAAAGTCATACCAGGGATAAGATAAAAAGAACTGAGATGTTTGCATATCTCCCTGTTAAGGCTAGTTTCGAAAACTTTTGTAAGAACGGATGTTAAAGAAATGAGACAGTAGTTGGAGGGTTGAGAGTGGTCCCCTTTTTTTGTCACAAGCTGAATAAGCACACGTTTCCAGCAAGAAGGGAAGGTTGAAAAAGAAAGACAAAGACGAAAATTTTCACCTAAACAGGGTACAAGCTCGGAAGCACATGTTTGGAGACCCACAGGAGGAATATCAAAAGGACCCTTCGCTTTCATTGTGCTAAACTCAGAGAGAGCGGAAATGACGTCTTTAAAGAAATTACCATTTTAAGCATAAATGAGCTGGAGAGGGATGAAGGAGGAGAAATAGCTTCGGAATACGACGAAAGTTGAATTCGATGCCAAAGTTTAAGAGAAGAGTTCAGCTTTAGTAGAAGTCAAAAACAGCAATTGCCGTCTGAAGTTAGATGATTTTTTTTTTCAAAAAGCCAGAAAGGTTGTGAGAAGAAGGAACTGGAAAGAGTATTGCATTTACGAAGGGGATATGATCTTTTGACTTTGCAAAGAATAGATTTTGCCCGAGTCCTGTATGAAATATCCTTTGTATAGTTTCTGGAGTTCGAATGGACAGTAATCCCTGAAAGCATCATTCCTGTTAAGAAAAGCATAAGAACAAGCAAGGTTAAATCAAGGTTTGATAGGTTTAGTGGAAGGAAAGGAATATGTAGTGTACGCTTATATATATATATATATATATATATATATATATATATATATATATATATATATATATATATATATATATATATATATATATATATATATATATATATATATATATATATAACACTTTCTTGAAAAATCCGGAGACTTACAAATGATCCACAGAAGATGAACAACATTAATATCTTAACAAATTTAGACGTGACCAGATAGATACACGAAGATTTCAAGCTTGCATCCTATACATAAGAAGTGATTAAAGATGAAGGATAAATAGTGATCAGAGCAATTAATCTTCTGGGAAGTAAATTGGGCAAAGAAAAGATAAGACTTTTGTCTAAAGGCGAGCTTCAGGAGCTCAACCCAAAGTTGTTTGTATCTAGTTTGAGAGTTTAGAAATACAATGTCCATTGTATGGGCACTAGTATAAGAATAAAGAAGATATGACTTGATAGAGATGGAAAGAGTCAGTTAGCACAGGAGAGTGAAAACTTGGATAATTTATAGATTCCATCTTCTTCAAATGAATTGCATGAGTGGACTTACCCTAGATAAGTGTCTTATATATATATATATATATATATATATATATATATATATATATATATATATATATATATATATATATATATATATATATATATATATATATATATATATATATATATATATATATATATATATATATATATATATATATATATATATATATATATATATATATATATATATATATATATATATATATATATATATATATATATATATATATATATATATATATATATATATATATATATATATATATATATATATATATATATATATATATATATATATATATATATATATATATATATATATATATATATATATATATATATATATATATATATATATATATATATATATATATATATATATATATATATATATATATATATATATATATATATATATAGTATATATATATTATACCTCTGGAGGGCAAAGGCCAGAGGCCTACTAAAATTTCACCAGAGTTAGGGGGAAAGACGGGATCCTGGTCAAATTAAAGGTCGACATGACCTGATCACGACGTTTGAAGATGTGTAAGTCATAGGAAGTTGGGAAAATAGAAGGGAGTGTGTTCCAGACTTTACCAGTTGAGTACATGTAGAACAGAGCATAGCGGTTAAGTCTGGGGTCAGAGAGTTGGACAGAGAAAGGATGAGACTGTGTAGAAAGTCAAATTGCACGAGCCCTTCTCAGTGGAGGAGATATGCCACGAGAGAGTTCAGAACAGCAGTGTCCATTGTAATAGCGATAGTACAGAGAGAGTGACGCAACAATTCGAAGGGCAGAAAGAGACTGGAGGGAATTAGTGAGAGCTTAAGAGTTGATAAGACGAAAAGCTCTAGACTCCACCTTCTCAAGGAGAGCTGTATGAGTGGAACCACCCCAGATGTGTGACACATACTCCATACAGGGGCGAATAACACCCCTACACAACGCTAACAACTGGGATGGATTGAAGAAATACTGAAGGCACCTCAGTACACCTAACCTCTTAGAAGCTTGTTTAGAAAGAGAGGTAATGAGATCTTTCCAAGAAAGATCACGAGAAAAAGAAACACCGAGAATATTGAGAACAGATGAAGGGCTGAGTTGAGTGTTTTCGAATAAGATATCATAGTTGTGTGGAAGATTGTGTCGAGTAGAGAGATGGAGGAATTGAGTTTTGGTGGCATTGAAAACAACAATGTTCTCTCTGCCTCAATTTGAAATACGAGATAGATGAGAGGTCAGCTGCTCCAACCTTCCTTGCGTCTAGTAACTGTTGTTGGGAAGGGCGCCTTTCAAATTGAAAAGAGTAATGAAGGGTGAAGTCATCAGCATAGGAGTAGATAGGAAATGAAGTAACAGAGAGAAGGTCATTAATGAAAAGTAGAAAAAGGGTTGGGGATAGGACAGATCCTTGAGGAACGCCACTATTAACTGCTGCTATAGAACAACTGGATAGGAAATCAGAGGGAAGGTCACAGAGAGAAGGATAGATTCCGAAAGAGGGAAGTTTGGAAATCAAAGTTTTGTGCCAGACTCTATCGAAGGCTTTCGATATGTCTATCGCGACATCAAAAGATTCACCGAAATGCAGAAGGGTGGAGGACCAAGAGTCAGAGAGAAGGGAAGAAGATCACCAGTAGATAGTAGACAGTAGATAGTAGACAGTGGATAGTCTGTAGAGTTAGGAGATAAGTAGATAGAACAGCTGAATAGTTGAAGAGTTGCAAGAAAGTTTAAGCCATAAGGTAGAGAATTCAGAAGACTCCAAAACAGACAACATCTTTGCGCGCATATGCGCAACATTCCCCTTTGGCTGAAAATTGAAG
>SEYY01024990.1:162500-175750 GCA_009176605.1 Armadillidium nasatum
ATCATTTAAATACAATGCCTATTTGTAGATATAAAAAGAATATTACTTCACAAAATACATAAGAAATTGAAGCAAAGTTGAGCAGGATACAGAATTATTAAAATAAAAAGAATTATTTAACATAATTAAAAAGTAATAGCGTTAAAATTCACAACAAATATGAGGAACGTTTTATGTTCTATATGAAGCAATTGATAATTAATTAGTAACTTTGCTTACAAAAAAGCTAAGGTCATAATTAAGTAGATTCATCTATTGCAGGTCTACAAAACGTTTAAAATAAGGGAGGAAAAAAATTGAAAATAATAATAATAATAATAATAATAATAATAATAATAAATAATAATAAAAACTAAAATATTCTCCTACTACTAATGATAGTAATAATACTACTATTACTACTACTACTACTAATACTACTACTAATAATAATAATAACTTATCTATTCATCAATATTCAATATTTCTTGAATATAATATTTGTTTGTTTCTCCTTGGTTGATGACATTGAGTATTAATTCCTCCAAATCCTATCACTGTTCATTCTCAAAGAAGTTTTAAATTCCATTCAATACGATATTTTCCCCCTTCTCACGTCAGATCTTGTCAAACAAATGGAATTTATTTTTCAAAAACAAGACTTTATTAAATTTATATTTACAATATTTCAATAATATATTACTATAAAATTAACATTTAAATTTTTTTTTTTTTAAATTGTCTTATTGGGTAAGTAAAGTTCAAAGGTTAACACATTGCCGGTAGGATAAATGTAAAAATCATCATAGTTGTTAGTAGGCGGTTATTAAACAGAAAGTAGGATGAGACCGTTTGGAAAGACAATTTTTTTTTACAGATCATAGCCTCTCACGGGCATAGCCCTTTCCAAGGAGTGGGCACACACACAAAATAAGAATGACTCTTTTCGTTTGAGGAGGTATATTACTACGGTATTAAGAAGAGAAATTCCCGTTCTAATAAAGATTGTATAGATTGGATGATACAAAAACTCGATGGTTATAAACAGATTAGAGAAATACTATTGAGAACAAGATGGTTAACAAAACCTCATAAAGGAGAGAGGTATTTGTAAAACCATCTCAGATATGTGATGCATACTCTGTACCAGGATGAAGAACGCTCCTATACAGAGAAAGCTATTGGGGTGGCGTGAAAAAATTCAAAAGGTGCCTCAGATTGTCCAACTTCATAGAAGTTTGTATAGGAAGAGAAATAATACGAATCTTCCAAGAGAGACCACTAAAAAAAACAAAAAAAAAACTAGAAATATTAAGAATAGAAAATGGTTTTAGTTGTGGGTTTTCAAAGATGCTATAGCTGTATGGAAAATTTTATTTATTATATAATTGAATTAACTGCCTTAATTAGAGAAAAGAGAAAAATCAGAGGTCAGTTGCCAAAATTCCATCATTCTATCTTGGGTTAATTACTGTTGAGTAAGAGGTTTTTCAAATAGGAGATAAAATTGAAAGGTGAAGTTATTAGCATTAGAGTAAACATTTGATAAAGCTACCGAAAAGAGATGATTTATGAAAAGTAGAAAAAGAATAGATGATATTTTAAATGACGAGCAGTGGCAATATAAAATACAAGAAAGGAATTCAGTCAGAAGGCTACCACAAGTAAAATAGATACCATACTGACTTTATCAAATATTTTTAATAAGCTTAGGACGGCTGCTTAAGATTCACAGAAGCGCCAAAAAACAGAGGACTAAGTGGAAGAGAGAAGAGATTGAAGATCACCAATCAACTGAGTGTCTTCAAGAAAAATCGTACAGAAATCAATTATCTCATTTCGACAGTGTATTCAACTTATAATCGTTTTTAATGTAGAAAGGCGTTACCGCAGAAGGTTTGCAACAACACTCCCTGCAGATAAAATAGTCAGAATACAAAAAAAAAATGTTTTGCCCTATGCAATGATTTCCACTTTACCAAGCCATGTGATTCTTTCTCACCAAAATAATACTTCCAAGGAAAATGGTAAACAATTTTCAATTTTTAAGAAATACTTCAAGTGCAGGAATACTTAATTATTTTAATAGGTATTAATTCTTTTAATATTCCTAGTAATCAAAATATTTCACATTGTATAATCAATTATAAAATGTATTTCACTATTTATTAAATTTTCATGTGAAGATGATAGAATTTTAAACGTAGAGAAATGCAGCATTTAATTTCTGCGGAAATAGCAACCAAAGATGTGCTTGAGGTCTCTTTGAATAATTTTCATTAAAAATTGTGTCCGTTAAACATTTATTTTAAATATTCATTTGTAAGTAAAATATAAAGTTCCATTTCTAAATTAAGAAACATAATTTTAAATTTATTTATTTTTTTTAGCTATTGTAATTTTTAAAGGTTTTACACCCTAAGTTTTAACATAAATAATTTGATGTAAAATTTTAGATTGTTATAGTGTAGCAAATAAAAACAATTACCAAGTTGTTTTCTTAGTATGATTTATTTCAAAGAAAAATAATTTATTTATAAGATTTTTTTTTTTTTTTTTTTTTTTTTTTTTTTTTTTTTTTTTTTTAAAGGCACTTGGACGGTTCTTAAATTTTTGAATTGAGTCTGTCCTTTAGAAGATTAGTTTATGTAGGAAAAAAATAATCAATCAAAAGGAATATATTGTTACATTCAACTGATAAAAATTTAAATTTTCATTATAACTACCAAACACATTCTGAAGTTTCGAGTTTCGTACTAAATCTATTATCTGGAGCTCCTTGCTCACACGATTTCAATCATTTACAAAACTTATTTTTCAATTAGAAAACCATAGAGTATAGTTTCACATTAAAGACGTTTCTCTGATTGATTAACATACTTATAATTGTAAATCACTCCAATTTAAGCTGGAAAGTAAATATATAGGAAAGGATAATAAACTACGCACTCACATAAACAGAAGAATTTTAAAAATTACCTTCTCTCTATCATGCCACGTTGACAGAGGAAGAGATCTACTTAACGTAAAAATTTACTTCACATTTTGCAATTATATACACAAAGGAAAACCGCTCAATATGTTTGTTTAAACCTGTGTATATCAATTAAGAAATGATAAACAAGGATAGAAATTAATGGGGTCATATTATTGTATTTTTATTTACCTTCAATCACATTATTTATTAAAGTTGAATTTTAATCTAACACACACACACACACACACATATATATATATATATATATATATATATATATATATATATATATATATATATATATATATATATATATATATATATATATATATATATATACATATTTTTTTTATTTCACCTCTGGTGGGCAAAGGTCAGAGGTCTACCAATATTCCACTATAGTTAGGGGGAAATTCGGGGAACATTGTCTAATTAATATATATATATATATATATATATATATATATATATATATATATATATATATATATATATATATATATATATATATATATATATATATATATATATATATATATATATATATATATATATATATATATATATATATATATATTATATATATATATATATATATATATATATATATATATATATATATATATATATATATATAATATATATATATATATATATATATATATATATATATATATATATATATATATATATATATATATATATATATAATATATATATATATATATATATATATATATATATATATATATATATATATATATATATATATATATATATATATATATATATATATATATATATATATATATATATATATATATATATATATATATATATATATATATATATATATATATATATATATATATATATATATATATATATATATATATATATATATATATATATATATATATATATATATATATATATATATATATATATATATATATATATATATATATATATATAATATATATATATATATATATATATATATATATATATATATATATATATATATATATATATATATATATATATATATATATATATATATATATATATATATATATATATATATATATATATATATATATATATATATATATATATATATATATATATATATATATATAATATATATATATATATATATATATATATATGATATATATAAGAGTATGGTATATAGCAAACCGAATATCAGAACGAATATCCGGCTAAAATTTCCGGATATTAATTTAAATTCATATTGATTTGCTAATTTTTAAATAGGAGATATATATATATATATATATATATATATATATATATATATATATATATATATATATATATATATATATATATATATATATATATATATATATATTATATATACTGGTGATATACTTTCCTATCTAACAGATCTATGGTCTTCTGCCCTTAGGGACCATGGGAAGACTTGCGTGGTGGCGCTTGACATATCTAAGGCGTTTGACCGGGTATGGGATGCGTCACTGCTTTCCAAGCTCCCCTCCTTTGGGTTTCCTCCTTCTCTTTGCTTACTTGTGTCTAGTTTTCTTTCCAATCGTTCCATTTCGGCTGTTGTTGATGGAGCGACTTCTTCTTCCTTTCTTGTCAATAGTGGTGTTCCTCAGGGTTCTGTCTTGTCTCCTACTCTATTCTTACTTTTCATTAATGATCTTCTCAGCTGTTCATCTAACCCTATACATTCATATGCCGATGACTCAACCCTTCATTCTTCTACTCATTTCAAATCTGCTCCTTCCTTTGCATCTAGAGTTGCTTCTCGTCTACATCTTTCCGATTCCATTCTTGCAGATCTGGATAGAATTTCCCAGTGGGGTCGTCTCAACCTTGTGAAATTCAACTCTTTAAAAACTCAACTTCTAGAAATCTCTCTCTCAAAGACACCTCCTAACTTTTCTATTTGTTTCGATGGTTCTCCCGTCTCTCCTGTTGACAATATAAACATCCTTGGCCTTCACGTAAACAAAAAAATGTCTTGGAAACCTCATATCACAATGGTTGCTAGGGCGGCCTCAAAGAAGCTGGGAGTTCTGTTTAGACTGCGAGAATTTTTTTCTTCCTCGCAGTTACTCCAATTATACAAGGGTCTCATCCGCCCTTGTATGGAGTACTGCTCTCATATCTGGGGTGGCTCAGGTTTCACCCGTCTTTTGGATAGGGTTGAGTCAATGGCTAAAAGACTTATAAACTGTCCCGCTCTTTCTAATTCTCTTGATTCTTTATCTTTGCGACGTGATGTTGGTGCCCTGTCACTTTTCTATAGGTACTACAGTGGCAAATGCTCGAGGGAACTATCCACCCGTGTACCTCCACCTTTACCGCGTCCTCGCAGCACAAGGGGTGCAATGTCCGCGCATCAATTTTGCGTAGACATAGGCAACTCCAGGCTTGTCCGCTGTGGTGCCTCTTTCTTTCCTGCCACCTCTGTCTTGTGGAACTCTCTTCCATCTTCTGTATTTCCCTCTGCATTTAATCTCAATTTCTTTAAAGCCCGCGTCTGCGCCCACCTGAGAAATTTGCGTTAGGTGGGTACTGTAGGGGTGGTTTTTATTTTCTGGACTTTGTACTCTATTTACTTTCATTTTTATTCTTTTAACACCCCCTCCTTGAATAGGGCTTTGCCCGTGAGTGGTGGTGATGTGTAAAAAAAAAAAAAAAAAAATATATATATATGTGAGTGTGTGTGTACGTATATATATTAGTAATATGGTACTTTTGAAGGCAGTGATAGTGCCAACCCCACGCTCTTTCTAGAACCTCTTTTTGAGGGGAAATTGAGAGGAAATGAAGAAATATTGACCCACTCTCTTTTCCTGGGCCTGTTTTAATCTTCTTAATCCGGATAATCCGTTAAATTATTCGGATATTCGGCCAAATAATTATGCTAATTCTTAATCTTAATTTTTGCACCTAACTAATGACTTTGATCCCTTTATTTCTTTAAACATCGTTCCCTTCTCCCCTGAAAAGTGTCGTCAGGCACGGGCCACCCTTTCCTTGGTACTTTCTTGCTGTTTCCAACTCTCTTTTTTCTAACTATTTCTATATTTTTTCTAGCTTTTCTGGCTTTTCCTAGCACGATATAACTTGCTTACACTACACCCCTTGAAACATCAAGCATTAGGTAAACTTTAAAGATAAGACGTAGAGCCTTCGGTAATGATGAAGTACCCCACCCCCACCCCACAAAGATGCAGGCGCCTTCTTGTACAATACCTTTGTAAAACAATCAAAATGTCGAAACATAAAGCTGCCTCGAAAATGCTTGGAAGGTCGGCTTCTAAATATAGCCTCTCATCTACCACTTCTCCCTCCTTTCACCACTTGAGAGTTATTGGTTTCCAGTGATCAGGTCGGTGCCACCAAGATCTTGATGCCGGCTTGCCCTGGTGAAAGGTCTTCTTTTTAAATTTTCAATTTGTTAAACCAAACCCCATCTCTCTTCTTCTAAGATCAACTCTTGTTCCCATTGAAATTCAGGTGCTTGGGTGTTCTAGTAGAAAATCATTTTTCTTCATCCTAATAGTGTCTCTATCCTCAATTTTCAGCCAAAGGCGGATGCTGCGCATGTGTGTCAAAGATGTTATTTGTTCTCTTTTCTCTAATTTTATGGTTTTAGCTTTCTTGCAACTCTACAATTAAATTCATTTATTCTGTCTATTTATCTCCTAACTCTAAAGACGAATTTCTTCCACTTTCTAAACTCTAAAAATAGGACACTTTCTTTCTTCTTTTCCTTTCTCTGAAATCATCATTTTAGATAAATTTCAACTTTCACCACTGTCAATGGCTTTCATCTAGTTTTTTATGATCCAGCTGGTAAATTCGCCTATCACTTTTCTATCCAGATTAATCACCATACCAGTTTCCTTGCCCACTTAGGTGATGAACTCAACATACTTGATCTTTTCCAAATTTCTTATCCTTCTCCTTGCATTGCACAGTTAAGCTCTTTCCTCCACTAGGGTCACCCGATCACCTTCTTTTCTCTTATCTTGTCTGTCTCTTCAATTCTTAAAAAAAAGAACGGCCCCCGTTTTCAGAGAGGAGACGTTTCTGGTATTTCGATTGTGCTAACTGCTGTTGAACTTTTCTGATTTCGCATGGAATGTTACTGTTTTCGTGGGATCTCCCTCGAAATTTGCAGAGCGCACAACTGAAGTGATTATCTCTGGCTTGAAGGTCCACATTCCATATTCCTTCCATTCTACTAAACCTAACTAGTCTTGATTTAAATCTACTTGTTCTCTTGCTATCCGCCGCAAGGATGCTTCCCACAGGAACTTTCGTTGTCTTCAAACTCTAGAAATTTGTTAAATTTTTATTCAACCCGGAATCAAACCAAGTCTATTCTCCGCAGCACCAAATACTCATTTTTCCTTCTTAAATGCAATAAATTTTCTGGTTCTTCTTCCAAACCATTTTTCTGGAATTTTGCAAAAAATTTGCTTCTTCCTCTTTTCCTCCTCTAGTATCTTCTGTCAATTGAACTTCCATTTTAAAGTGTTCTAAAGCTGAATTTTTCTCTCAAACTTTTGCCTGCAATTCATCCTTAGATGATTCCAGAGCAATTCTTGCTCCTTCAACCCCCAACAATTCATTTATGACTAAAATTGTAATTTCTTCTAAAGGTGTCATTTTGCTGTCTGAGTTTAACACTAAGAAGACATACGGTCCTGATGGTAACCCTTCTGTGGTTCTTAGAATTTGTGGTCTCGTGGATGCACCCTCTATTTTGTCTTTGTCTTTCTACTTCAACCTTTCCTTCTTGCTGGAAACGTGCGTACACCTAACCTGTGCCGAAAAATGGTGACCCCACTCAACCCTTTAACAACAGTCCCATTTATTTTTAACCTCTGTTCTTTTTATAGTTTTCAAATTTATCTTTAAAGGAAAATTTGTAAAAAACTTAACTCTTCTAATCTTTTCTCTGATCGCTAATATGCTTTTGTAAAAATCGCTCTACTGGTAATCTTCTTTTTCTTTTCTCTGACTCTTGATCCTCCGCTCTTCGGCATTTTGGTGAGTCTTTTGTTGTCGAAAGTTTTCGATGGAGTCTAGCCCAAAGATTTGATTTCAGAACTTCCTTCTTTCGGAATCTTTATCCTCTCTCTGATTTCCTTTCTTGTCGTTCTATAAAAGTTGTTATAGACGGTCACAGTTCATCCTTTAAACCTATTAATAGTGGTGTTCCTCAAAGATCTGTCTTATCTCCAACACTTTTTCTATTTATCACTAATGTTACATTTTCTCCTACCCACTCCTATGTTGATGAATCTGCCTTTCATTACTCCTGTCACTTTGAAAGACGACACTCACAAAAACAGTTGATTGAAGCAAGGATCAAATAATATTTGATCTTTCTCGTATTTCAAATTAAGACAGAGGAAACAGTCGTTTTCAATGCATCAAAAACTCAGTTCCTCATAACAGAAGTATGACTTCTTTGAAAACATTCAGCATTAACCTTCATCTGTCCTTAATATTCTCGGTGTTTCTTTTTCTCGTGATCTTGGTTTAAGATCAAATAATAATAATTCCTTCAGAATTTCTTCGCTCCATCCCAGTTGCTTACCTTACCTTACAGATCTGGGGTGGTTTCACTCATACAAATTTCCTAGAAAAGGTGCAGTCTAGGTCTTTTCGTCTTATCAACAATCCCGTTCTCACTATTTCTCTCCAGTCTCTTTCTACTGGTCGAATTGTTGCGTCACTCTTTATATACTATCGGTATTACAATGGACACTGCTTTTCTAAACTTTCCGTTGCATACCTCCTCCATTGAGAAGAACTCCTACACAGTCTCATCCTTTCTCTGTCTAACTCTCTGATCTCGAACTTAACAGCTGTGCTCAATGTTACATGTACTCTACTGGTAAATTCTGGAGCACACTCCCTTTATCTGTTTTCCTTCTTTTGATTTACACACATTGTTGGAGATTTTTTTTTTTCTATATGAATAGAATTTAAAAAATCATGATTATTAAAAAATTTTTTAGTTACAAATCTTTTGTATTAGCAAGCTTATTCATCTAAGTAATAATTAATAAGTAAGTATAGTAAATAAGTAAATATAATTGGTTAAATTATAATTTTTCTAAAAGTAAAAGCAATTTTAAATTTTTTTTTATTTGAAAATGACGAAAATGGGACTGATAGAACCAATATAAATGGACGTTGCATAATTTTTTCCCCCAGCTCGATAAAATGCTTAAATTTATATTAATTTTAATTTATCTTCTTTTTTAAGTTCTATTATGACACTGTGAACTAAAAATATGAAAGTGACGTCACTTAAAAAAAAATATAAAAAAAATAAATAAAAATTAAAAAGCATAAAAATAAAAAAAATCAATAAAATAAAAAAATGTTAAGTAAAAAATTAACTGATTTATTTAATGTAATTTTTAATATGCCAACCCTGCTTACAAACCTTCAAACGCCGTGAATCGGAACATGTCGGCTTTTAACTTGACCAGATTTCTTGTTTTTCCATAACTCTGGAGGAAATTTAGTAGGCCTCTTGCCTTCGCTGACCAGAGGTAAAAAAAACGATGTGAATGCAGGAAAGGAAAGGAGAGAGAGAGAGTAGATAGATAGATAGATAGATAGATAGATAGATAGATAGATAGATAGAGGGAGAGAGAGAGGGAAAGCTATTACAGTCATAATTTTAAGGAATTTCAATGTTCAGTACCACCAGTGGCTTTCTTCTCGTATCAAGATACATCCGGTGAACTTGTCTTCCAGTGTAATTCAGACTGACCTTGAGCAAAGGATGCAATTCTCTTCTCTTTTCTTAACTTCTAATCTTTCTCCTTATAAGTTAGACCCTTTCCACCTCTGGGTTCATCCGAACACTTTCTTAACTCTGTATCCTCCTCTCTTTCCAAATCGAATAAAATAGACGAAGGGAATTTTGATAAAAATGACAAGCACAAAATAATTAACTTTATAATAAAATGAAACAGAGAACCTACGATGTCCTTCACTGGAACTAAAGGATGACGCTAAACCAAAGCGACAACACAAAGAGACGCTAGATCTTACCACTTAAAATTTTGAATAAATTAAAGATTCAGTAATTGCAATTATTATTTTTAGGGCACAAGATATTAATTTTTGAATGATACGATTGCTTCAAAGAAGAATTCACTTACTCAACTATTTTTGGTCTTTCAAAAAGTGGAAGATAAACTCAATTACGATTCACAAAGGCAGAAACAGTGGAACTGAAGACTGAGAATTTTAAAGCTTCGTAGAAAGTTTTGAAAAGAGATGACCGAATTCAAAAAGATCAGCTAAACTCACTACATATATATATATATATATATATATATATATATATATATATATATATATATATATATATATATATATATATATATATATATATATATATATATATATATATATATATATATATATATATATATATATATATATATATATATATATATATATATATATATATATCTATATATCAAATTTGTTTGCAAATAATACGAATAATTACGTTAAAATTTATAAAATATTTAATAAATTTATTTACTTTCGAGTAAATAAAAAAATATAAAATTAAAAGTGAAAATATAAAGTTAATTAATTAAAAATAAAATTAAAAATTGTAGAATAAAAAAGAAAAAGAAAAATCATCGGAGCAAAACAAATGAGGAAAATAAAATAATTAAAAACTGTGCAAATGCATAATTATTTTAAATTGGTATTATTCGTATGATCATTATTTATAGTGATATTATTATTATTATTATTATTATTATTTTTATTATTATTATTATTATTATTATTATTATTATTATTATTATTATTATTATTATTATTATTATTATTATCATTATTATTATTATATCTTTATTATTATTATTATTATTATTATTATTATTATTATTATTATTATTATTATTATTATTATTATTATTATTATTATTATTATTATATATTATTATTATTATTATTATTATTATTATATATATTATTATTATTATTATTATTATTATTATTATTATTATTATTATTATTATATATTATATTATTATTTTATTATTTAATTTTTTTTTTTTTTTTTTTTAATATTAAATTATTAAAATTATTTTAATAATAATACTAATAGTAGAAATAAAATAAGAATTTAATATTATTAGTTATATTATCATTAAAATTAATAATAGTAATACTATTAATAATATTATTGTTAATAATAATAATGAAAATAATAATGATATTAATAATAAAAATAATAATAGCAATAAATTTATAATAAAAATTATAATAATAATAATAATAATAATAATAATAATAATAATAATAATAATAATAATAATAATAATAATAATAATAATAATAATATAATAATAATAATAATAATAATAATAATTAATAATAATAATAATAATAATAATAATAATAAAAAAATAATATTAGCATTAATATTAACAATAACAATAATAATAATAATAATAATAATAATAATAATAATAATAATAATAATAATAATAATAACAATAATATTAACACTAAAATTAATGATAATAAAAATAACTAAAATAAAAAATTAATGTTAGTAATAAAAATAACAATAATAATAACTAATAATAATTTTAATAAAAAAATATTTGCAGTAATAAAAATTATACAAATAGAATGAATGGAAAAAACAACATTAATAGCAATAATATTATTACCGTGAGGATAAATAAAACCTTCCTAACCAAATCTCGGAGGACCATCTTATACAAGAGCCTCAATAAATGATAAAAACACTAAAAACTTTTGGCTTTTTTTCGATTTAATAATAAAAATTATTATTGGGGTTCAAAAGAACACATTTCTATACTACTCATGTTTTAATTGTAATAGTAATTATTATTATCATTATTATTATTATTGTTATTATTATTATTATTTATTATTATTATTATTATTATTATTATTATTATTATTATTATTATTATTATTATTATTATTATTATTATTATTATTATTATTATTATTATTATTGTTTTATTATTATATTATTATTATTATATTATATTATTATTATTTAATTATTAATATTATTATTTGATTATTTTATTTTATTATTAAAAACAAAAACTTTGACATTCATATTGTTCCAAACTGGATTTACAAATACTGCATAAACGAAATTTCACCAATATTAGCGATCCTCTACAATACTTCACTTGAATTAGGACACTTCCAGAAGAACTGAAAATAGCGAGAGTTACTCCCGTTCCTAAATCCTTAGACACTTCGGTTCCTAATAACTTTCGTCCTATCTCTATCCTACATACAGTTGGTAAGTTACTCGAGAAATTGATACATATACAACTTACAAACTACTCCTACGAAAATTATCTCCTTTTACAGACTCAGTTTGGATTTACAAAAAATTGTAGTACAGAATATGCGCTAACTCTCCTTACAGAAAATATATACACAGCACTAAACAATAAACAAACATGCATACTATTACTATTAGACTTCTCGAAAGCATTTGATGTCGTTCCGCACAACTTACTCCTACAAAAATTGGATAGGCTTGGCGTTTCAAAAGAATCCATAAACTGGTTCCAGTATTATTTATCTGGTAGAACACAATACGTGAAGTTAGGAGATGTCTCATCCTCCTTTGCTCCAATTTCTCAAGGAGTGCCTCAGGGATCTATTTTGGATCCACTATTTTTTAACATATACACTAATGACTTTAAAAACTGTCATAATTCATTAAATTCATATACGCTGATGATACCGCAATTCGTATAACAGACCGTAATATAGATACACTAAACATAAAAGTAGATAATGGATTAGAAAATATTGTAACTTGGGTAGAGGCAAACAGGCTTTCCCTTAACTTACAAAAAAACATAATACTTAATAATGACAAACGTTAAAACTCTAATCAAGCCAATTGTCATGACAAAAGATGCAATGCAACCATAAATAGTACTACATCTGCAAAATTATTAAAGATTTATTTTCGATAAAAAACTTTCCATCAAAAACCACATAAATAGTCTTATTAGAAAACTTGGATATGAATGATATGCTACTTATGCATTCCTAAAGATAAGAAACGTTATTTCAAAATATGTACTAATAAACCTATATTACAGCCTTGTTTACTCTCACCTACTATATAATTTTCCAGTATGGGGATGTGCAAGTGTATTATCTGCTACAACCCTTAATAAAACTACATAAAAAAATAATTCGTTTAATATCTGGATCA
>SEYY01024991.1:0-2500 GCA_009176605.1 Armadillidium nasatum
GTTCGGCGGCGATTCGGGTTTCGGCTCGGTCGTCGTTTCCCCCGATGCGGTGGCTGCTTCTCCGCGTAACGAACGTCTCGGCCTCTGCCTTCGTTCGGGATTCCGATGCCGGACCGGCGCGTCTACCTCCCTTCCGTGGACGCCTGCAAGGCTAGGACGGGGGGCCGTCTTCGTCGCTTCTGGCGTCGGAGGCGGCCTGGTCGGTTTTCAAAGGGGAGTGTTCGTCGTCGTGGTCGCCGTCGTCGTCGGCGTCGTCGCGGTTTAACTACCGTCGTCGTCGTCCGTCCGTCGTCGCGCGCGATCGGCGCGCGGCCTTTTCCAATTCTTGGCCGTCCATCCGTCTCGGCTGGCCTCTAACGTCCTACTCAGAACTGGCACGGACCAGGGGAATCCGACTGTCTAATTAAAACAAAGCATCGCGATGGCCGTAAGTCGGTGTTGACGCGATGTGATTTCTGCCCAGTGCTCTGAATGTCAAAGTGAAGAAATTCAATCAAGCGCGGGTAAACGGCGGGAGTAACTATGACTCTCTTTAAGCTTCCTGGCGGTCGCTCACAAGTGCTTAATTACGCGACCTCAAGAATAAAACGCTAAACCTTGTGAAAATACACGCCAAAGCGAGAGTTGGTAACCTCTACGACGTGGCTGATTGCTCCCAGTCAGCCGCGTACTGCTAACCAACAGAGGGACTAATAGTGATCCTACTCAGCTTACTACGGTAAGTTTCTTTGCCGGTCCGCAGAAGATACTTTAGAACACAGCCACCTATTTAGCTTCTGATGGAATCGTCAGAGGCGCGGCCGGCGAGAGGTGGAGAACCCCGAGGCGGAGGTCCAGCCCGATGCTGGGTCCGTTTGCGGGGCGTGCGGGCGTGTGTTTGCCAGCCATGCTGGGATGCGTGTGCATTATCGGCGAGTACATCCAGAGCAGTTCCACGCCGATGAAATCGCGGCTCGTGTAGTGGTGAAGGAGAGGTGGACCCGCTAGCGAAGGTGGCCGCTCTGATGCACCACGAAGCGAAGTTGATCCTCGATGGCCTGACCGACAGGATCAATCAGAGGCTGGCTGAGCTCCACACGGGCAGGTCTCTGGAGGCAATTAAGTCTACGGCGAAAGAGAAGGAGCTATCGGGAGGGGGTGGCTAGGCATGGTTGATTCCATGTTAGCTGAACAAAACCCCCCCCGCGGCCCTGATCCGGTACCCGACCCTGCCGTTGATAGAGATCCTGTCCTGCCTGGTGTGAGGCCAGAAGAGGCTGGTCCTGTGGTAGGGATAGGATGGAGGGAGGCCATGACAACGGCCGTTGATAACTTGTTGGTTGAAGCCAACGAAGTGGAAGGCTCTACGCCAATACAACTTAATGCTGGGGAGGACGTTCTCAATAACACCGAGACACTCCTCAATGCTGTATTGGTGGAGGCTGGAGTGGTCCCTAGGCGCGCGGAGGTAAGAGCAGAGCCGCCACCTCGACCCCATCGAGGAGGGAATGAACCACCCCTTGGAGCTCGGAACCTTCGTAGGTGGAAGTGGGAGAAAGTCCAGCGGCTTTGGTGTACGTCCAGGTGGAGGGCAGCCGATGCCGTGCTGAACGATACTATCATTCAGCAGGATAATATCCTAGAGGAAGACAAGGTGAGGTTCTGGAGAGAAATCTTTGGTACCGAATCAGTCCCCGACAACAGGCAGTCGGGAGAAGTCAACCCGAATTATGACCTCGTTGAGCCTGTCAACACAGAAGAAGTGACTTGTGCACTGAGGGGGATGGCGGAAACCTCCCCTGGCCCGGATGGAGTCAAACTGGGGGCACTGAAGAGGGTCCGTAAGACCCTGCTAGCGGCCCTCTTCAACCAAGTATGGGTATCGGGGGATTTGCCTCCTTCTATGAAGGAGGCGCGAACCGTGCTCATCCCAAAAGGCGCGACTCCGGAAGGGCCTGGGGAATTCCGACCCATCACCATCACGTCGGTCATTACTAGGTGTTTCCACCGAATACTGGCCGACAGGTGCATGAGGGGCACGGCCATTTCGCCTAGACAGCGGGGATTTGTCAAAGCAGATGGTTGTGCTGAGAACATTGTGGTACTCAGTAGTCTGCTGAGTAAGTCGCAACAGGATCGTGAGTGTTCATTGTTCGGCGCCTTCATCGACCTGCGGAAGGCGTTCGACTCTGTCTCTCACCACTCCATTGCACGTTGCCTCCTTAGGGTTGGTGTACCGGAGCAGCTGGTGGGTTATATCGTAGCACAATATACCCACGCTTCCACCACGCTCTTCGGGAACCAGCTTCCTATTAATCGGGGAGTCAGGCAAGGGGACCCGCTAAGCCCCTTCGTCTTTAACTGCGTGCTTGATTCGGTCCTGGCAGGTATACCTAAGGGGCTGGGTGTACCCATGGGAGACGGGGAGGTGAACCATTTGGCTTTTGCCGACGACGTGATCCTCCTTAGCTCCTCCAGAGCGGGGCTCCAGGCTATCCTGGAGCACTATCTGGGGGGCGTG
>SEYY01024991.1:7500-12153 GCA_009176605.1 Armadillidium nasatum
CACGCTATGGTTGTTTTTGTCGTCGTCGTTCATGCTTTTTTGCGAAATATGGAAAGTTGAAGTAAGAAGAAAGAAAGGGAGGCAAGCCGCTATTGGCGGCGGCGGACGCTGTAGCAGCCCGCCTTCCTTCCTTCCTTCCTTCCTTCCTTCCTTCCTTCTTTCCTAATTTCTGTTATAGTCTGTATCGGATCGAACCGGGCAGGGTACATTCGTGGCAATGGGGCTGTGTTTTTTGCGCTTTTTTTTCTCTTTCACGTCTTTGGGAGAGAGGAGTGAGTGAGGGATGAGTTCCGATTGAACTGTATATATCTTTTAAAAAATAAGGAATGAGCGACACACTATTTATGGAAAGAGGTAGTACGCTGATCGGAGGTAAGCCCGAGCAGTACCTCTAGGAGTAAACCCTCTTAAGGAGGTAGTACGAGAAATTCCCCGAGTTTCGGGGTGTCCGAAAATTTGTTGGTAAAACTGGGGCGGTACACCTGACAGTGAGTCCTACACGAATATCGTAGGAGACGCATGGCATTCTTCCGTTTTGGCGAAAGTGAGACTTTAAAGAAAAGAAAGTTTCATTAGTGCATACTTTCGCCACCAGGTGGCGGGCTTGTTTCGTGGCGGACGAGTCATTTCCCTTACGACTGGTGCGTCGAGGGACTTCGCGCTAAGGGAAGGAGCAATCCCCGAAAGATCGCTGGCCTTACAAGAAATCCCGAGATGAGAACAAACGAGGCATTTGGGAGCTGGACGCCTGAGAAAGAAAAATTTCTCGTGTCATTAAGTGAGTTTCGATTACTCCCGCCGTTGACTCGACGAAATTTTCGTGGGGCGAGGGTCAGTTTTGAGAGGCCTCTCCCCACGTGAAGTGCGAAAATTTGGGAGTTTTCGCTACGGTCCTTTGCGGAATCGAGCCCTCTGTACTTTTGGAACGGGTTGGGGGGGACCCGTTCTGTAGGCGACTCGCAGAGGGTAGAGGCTGATAAACGAGGCATTTGGGAGCTGGATGCCTGAGAAAGAAAAATTTCTCGTGTCATTAAGTGAGTTTCGATTACTCCCGCCGTTGACTCGACGAAATTTTCGTGGGGCGAGGGTCAGTTTTGAGAGGCCTCTCCCCACGTGAAGTGCGAAAATTTGGGAGTTTTCGCTACGGTCCTTAGCGGAATCGAGCCCTCTGTACTTTTGGAACGGGTTGGGGGGGACCCGTTCTGTAGGCGACTCGCAGAGGGTAGAGGCTGATAAACGAGGCATTTGGGAGCTGGATGCCTGAGAAAGAAAAATTTCTCGTGTCATTAAGTGAGTTTCGATTACTCCCGCCGTTGACTCGACGAAATTTTCGTGGGGCGAGGGTCAGTTTTGAGAGGCCTCTCCCCACGTGAAGTGCGAAAATTTGGGAGTTTTCGCTACGGTCCTTAGCGGAATCGAGCCCTCTGTACTTTTGGAACGGGTTGGGGGGGACCCGTTCTGTAGGCGACTCGCAGAGGGTAGAGGCTGATAAACGAGGCATTTGGGAGCTGGATGCCTGAGAAAGAAAAATTTCTCGTGTCATTAAGTGAGTTTCGATTACTCCCGCCGTTGACTCGACGAAATTTTCGTGGGGCGAGGGTCAGTTTTGAGAGGCCTCTCCCCACGTGAAGTGCGAAAATTTGGGAGTTTTCGCTACGGTCCTTAGCGGAATCGAGCCCTCTGTACTTTTGGAACGGGTTGGGGGGGACCCGTTCTGTAGGCGACTCGCAGAGGGTAGAGGCTGATAAACGAGGCATTTGGGAGCTGGATGCCTGAGAAAGAAAAAATTTCTCGTGTGTGTGGACTTAGAAAAAATTTTTGACTCCAAAAATTTTTCGTGGGGCGAGGGTCAGTTTTGAGAGGCATCTCCCCACGTGAAGTGCGAAAATTTTTGAGCTTTCGCTACGTTCCTTAGCGGAATCGAGCCCTCCGAAAATTTTTGGTCGGTCACCTGGGGACCCGTTTTCTAGGCGGCTCGCAGAGGGTAGAGGCTGATAAACGAGGCATTTGGGAGGTGGATGCCTGAGAAAGAAAAATTTCTCGTGTGTGTGGACTTAGAAAAAATTTTTGACTCCAAAAAATTTTCGTGGGGCGAGGGTCAGTTTTGAGAGGTCATCTCCCCACGTGAAGTGCGAAAATTTTTGAGCTTTCGCTACGTTCCTTAGCGGAATCGAGCCCTCCGAAAATTTTTGGTCGGTCACCTGGGGACCCGTTTTCTAGGCGGCTCGCAGAGGGTAGAGGCTGATAAACGAGGCATTTGGGAGGTGGATGCCTGAGAAAGAAAAATTTCTCGTGTGTGGACTTAGAAAAAATTTTTGACTCCAAAAAATTTTCGTGGGGCGAGGGTCAGTTTTGAGAGGTCATCTCCCCACGTGAAGTGCGAAAATTTTTGAGCTTTCGCTACGTTCCTTAGCGGAATCGAGCCCTCCGAAAATTTTTGGTCGGTCACCTGGGGACCCGTTTTCTAGGCGGCTCGCAGAGGGTAGAGGCTGATAAACGAGGCGGATTCCTGAGAAGAAAAAAAAATTTCTCGTGTGGACTTAGAAAAAAAAATTTTTTTTGACTCTAAAAAATTTTCGGTCCTTAGCGGAATCGAGCCCTCTGAAAATTTTTGGTCGGTCACCTGGGGACCCGTTTTCTAGGCGTTTCGGCTACGGTAGAGTCGGAAAAAGAGGTCTCTCCGAGGGGGTGGTCGGAAAAATTTTGAACGTAGCCCGTTTGGGTAATGTTTCGGAAGGGATCTTAACGGAAACGATCCCTCTATCAGGAGGGGGGTCTCCCGAGCGAACCCAAATTTTTGGGTCCCACGGGGGAGTCGGGTTTAATAGACTCCTAATGCATGCCCTCGCACATATCTTTAATAATAAAAAAATTTTTTCCCAAAAAAATTTCCGAAATACAGTGCCAGTTTTTCCCGAGTTCCGAATTTGGAAGATTTCTTAAGAGGAGAGACGTACCTCGGTAGCCTTGGCCGAGCGTAGGTCGCTGATCCTCGCGGCTAGGACTAGCGTCCGAGGTGTTAAAGTGTCCAAGGCCCCTAGCGAGCGACTCGAAAGCTAACTTTCGGCTGAGAAACCTCGGAACTAGCCCCCTCTCTCGGGAGTTCATAAAGTTCGAAAAGCTTCGGAACTCGATCCTCTCTAGTGGAATTTGGGAACGAAAAATGACCATCCCGCTCTCGAAACCGCGGAAGGAGCCCCTCTGTCAGGAGGGGCAAGCGCCGAAGGTGTGAGAGTCCGTCGCCAGTTGTTAAGCTTCGGAAGGGTCCTCGAAGAAATCGAACGCTCTCGATGGAAAGGTCGGGTTAAGACGCGACAGGACACTTTCCTAAAGCTAACGACTAGTGCCAGATTTTCCCTAGGGTCGGTTTCGGAGGGACTTGTGAGGAGGAGGGGACCTCGGGACGCATCTAAGAGCAGAGCTAAAGTGCGTACCGCGTCCGCCTGCCTCGGCCGGTAGGGAGTTTGGTGCGCCTCTCTCAGCAAAACCACACGTGAGAGCGGCATCCGCCAGCGGTTTAGTGGCTTTTCGCAGGGAGTTCCCTCACCGAGCGAGCGTAGGCGAGGGGGTGAAGCTAAGAAGAACACCCTAAAGTCCACCGACCGCTGTCCAGAGACGAAGACGACGAGGACAGTAAGGGTCGAGCGAACGGTCGAGGCCTAAGAACAGCAGCCGTCGCAAGCACCCTAAGGTTCGGATTAGGACTTAGCGCCCACGCCAGTGACTCGGCCGGTAGGGAGTTTGGTGCGCCTCTCTCAGCAAAACGACACGTGAGAGCGGTTCATAAAGTTCGAAAAGCTTCGGAACTCGACCCTCTCTAGTGGAATTAGGGAACGAAAAATGACCATCCCGCTCTCGAAACCGCGGAAGGAGCCCCTCTGTCAGGAGGGGCAAGCGCCGAAGATGTGAGAGTCCGTCGCCAGTTGTTAAGTTTCGGAAGGGTCCTCGAAGAAATCGAACGCTCTCGATGGGAAGGTCGGGCTAAGACGCGACAGGATACTTTCCTAAAGCTAGCGCCTAGTGCCAGATTTTCCCTAGGGTCGGTTTCGGAGGGACTTGTGAGGAGGAGGGGACCTCGGGACGCATCTAAGACAAGAGCTAAAGTGCGTACCGCGTCCGCCTGCCTCGGCCGGTAGGGAGTTGGTGCGCCTCTCTCAGCGAAATCCCTCGTGAGCGCGGCAAGCGCCAGCGACTTAGCCTTAAGAACTTGGTTTTTCGCAGAGAGTGCCCTCACAGAGCTAGCGCAGGCGAGGGGGTGAAGCTAAGATGAACACCCTAAAGTCCAGCGACCGCTGTCCAGAGACGAAGACGACGAGGACAGTAAGGGTCGAGCGAACGGTCGAGGCCTAAGAGCAGCAGCAGCCGCCGACGCCGTCGCAAGCACCCTAAGGTTCGGATTAGGACTTAGCGCCCACGCCAGTGACTCGGCCGGTAGGGAGTTTGGTGCGCCTCTCTCAGCAAAACGACACGTGAGAGCGGTTCATAAAGTTCGAAAAGCTTCGGAACTCGACCCTCTCTAGTGGAATTAGGGAACGAAAAATGACCATCCCGCTCTCGAAACCGCGGAAGGAGCCCCTCTGTCAGGAGGGGCAAGCGCCGAAGATGTGAGAGTCCGTCGCCAGTTGTTAAGTTTCGGAAGGGTCCTCGAAGAAA
>SEYY01024992.1:0-10000 GCA_009176605.1 Armadillidium nasatum
TTATCAAATAATTAAATTCAAACTAGGCAATACTTCTAAAAGTCAAGTTCAAATAGTTACAAGAGGTTAAATTCATTTATCCTAATATCAAAAAACAATTAATGTACAAAGAAAGATTATTAATTAGTTAATACATTACTTCTGGAAGATTTTCATCGATGTTGGGATATAATTTTTAAACGCTGTTACATTTTTAATTAGTTACCAACGTGGTTAGAGCAAATCCTTCCATGTTAAAAAGTAGCAACAGCAAGTTGAAGTGCCATTCAAAGGGTATCTAGCTTAGGGCGTATTTGATACAAGAAGCAAATGTAAAACCAAAAATATTTATCTCTAAAGTAAAATGTAGATTTCTAATAGTTATTAGATTAGTTGTTAATTGTTACAGAGAAGTGTGACTGTGAATTGAGAATTTCACATATCCTTTTGATCCACAAAAAGCAATATTTATTTCTTTTGCTCTTGTAAGCAACAATGAATACAGAAGTTTAATTAATAACAATATAAAAAAAAAAAAAAAAAAAAGAAAAAAAAAAAAAAAAAAAAAAAAAAAAAAACAACCTAAATCAAAAAAATTTATTTTTTTTTTTTTAGGAAATTTATTAAAACTTTTATTTATAAGTAGTACCAACTTTTCAGATTCAAAATTTTTTTTTAAGCCTGTGAAGCACGTAAGGACAAATATGTACTGAATATTCATATTCGTATTAGAGAATATTCGCATATTTCTATGATTCGTATTCGAGATTTTTATCCGAATACAAGACGAATATTTCATATTATTTTTGATGAAAAACGCTCGAAGTTCGCAGCGAAACGAGCAGAAAAGTTATTGTTCCTCAAATATAAGTTACCAATTTTAAGATTTGAAGTTTTAAAAACTCCTTTCCAAAGGGCGGTGGTTGGAGAAAAAGGTTGGTGGGATGCATTGTATGAGTGGGTCCACGTCTCGCATACTGGAAACGTAGTTAATTCTACCACCAAACTCTTATAAGAAATAATGTTGGTGCAATAAAACAGTTAACTTAAAAAAAAAAAAAAGACTATTTTAAATAAAGTTCATTTTCTGATAACAATATTTTTGTTTTTTAAAGAAAACTGACACAATTTAAACTTGATATGAACTCTAAATTTACACTTATAAACTCCATGAAAAAATCTCAACATGGATAATTATTTATTATTTAAACTTTTAATAATAAAACTTAAATGTTTACCATTACAATCTTTAACACAAGGATCAACACTTTTAAAACACATTTATTTATGAATTAATTTTTATTGTTTTTTGACTAATAATTTTAAAAAGTTTAAATTTTTAATTCCAATCAGCTTTAGGTATTTTGGTAATTAAAATTAATTAGCCACACAAATTTAATTACTTTGCTCATTATAACTTTTTTGTTTTCGGATTTTAATTTAAAATTACAAACATAATTAATTAGTGTTTGAGTTAACCTAAAGTATATGTCTATTATATTGTATGAATATTTTCTTTACCATTCAAAAAGACACTATGTTCCATTATGTAGACTACACATGTGATAAAACTTGTAGTCTCATTCTATCTCTTGTTGTAATGATCTATAGACCATTGCTGCTTGATGTTCACTGAATGAACAAAGGTAAGGTATCTCGTGTATTGTAACACGAACTGTACTATGTGTATATATGTAAATAAAGGCCTAGGTAAAGTAGTACTGTCTTTCTCTGTGTCCTGCCCTATGTATCATTTATATTTCTGCCATCGTGAAAAATATGTAAAATATAAAATAATGAATTAAATTAAGATTAAGCCGAGTCAGCATTGTCTTATTTATCTTTCATTTTAATTACTTTTTATTTTTGATGGTGGAATAAAAGCTATTTAATTTTAAGAATAAAAGTAAAGAATGTAAGAATTACAACCACTGAGCAAAAAAATTTATTAATTCCTTTAATAGTTTAATTCATTTATATAAGTTATTTAATGATATTTTTATTCTTTAATTAAGAACATGTATAATCATGTGTTTTTTAAAGCTTGATTTCACATTACATTCATTAGGAGCATTCACAACATTTAAATAACTTTACATTTCCATGTCTAAGCATGTGTTATTTAAGTCTCCTTTACGATTGGTTCATAGCTGCAGTCAAGACATTTAATTAATTTTTTTCCATGAATTAACAAATTTTTTTTTTTTTTTTATCGTTTACAATAGTTATGCACTTGGAAAATTTAAATAACTTTATATTTTCATGATTTAACAAATGGATTTTTAAGTTTCTTTTATCGTTACATTCATAGGAACATTGAACATTTAAATAACTTTACATTTCATGTTAAGCATGTGTCTAATTTCCTTTAGATTACATTCATAGGAGCAGTGAGAACATTTAAATAACTTTATATTTTCATGAATTAACAAATGTTTTTTTAAGTTGCTTTTATCGTTACATCCATAGTTGCACTTGGAACATTTAAATAACTTTATATTTTCATGATTTAACAAATGGTTTTTTAATTTATTTTATTGGTTACATTCATAACTGCAGTGACAACATTTAAATAACTTTAAATTTCTATGTGTAAGCATGTGACTTTTTAAGTTTGTTCTCCGATTACATTCATAGCTGCAGTGAGAACATTTAAATAACTTTATATTTTCATGATTTAACAAATGGTTTTTTAAGTTTCTTTTATCGTTACATTCATAGGTACACTCAGAACATTTAAATAACTTTACATTTCCATGTCTAAGCATGTGTCTTTTTAAATTCCTTTCGATTACATTCATAGCTGCAGTGAGAACATTTAAATAAATTTACATTTTATTTTAACTTTTATCATTTTAACAAATTGGATTTTTTAAGCTTCTTTTATCGTTACATTCATAGGAGCATTCACAACATTTAAATAACTTTGACATTTCCATGTATAAGCATGTGTCTTTTTAAGTTTCCTTTACGATTGCATTCATAGGAGCACTCTGAACACTTAAACAATTTGACATTGCTGTGAATTAACAAATGCTGTTTTAACAAATCTTTAGAATTACATTCATAACTGCAATGGGCACATTTAAACTTCCTTTTTTCATGTGTCTTTAAATGGATTTTCAACTTATCTTTGCTTTTAAAACTAAAATTACAAAATCTGCAACTCAAGGTTTTCCAGATGACTCTCTTCAAGGCTTTGATCACGTGTTACTGACGATTGGGGTCTGCTTTTTGAAGTACTTTTCATTTTTGAACCTTTTTCTGCCTCACCAACATCGCCAAGAAGTGTCTGTACAAAACAATAAAAAAAATTAAATGTATTCAGCATAAACTTTATATACTTTACAAAAATTTGTATTAAATGTAAAATAATTTCGATTTGAAAAATTTCCTTTAATGTAGAGATGTACCGATAGTATCGGAATCGGTATCGGCAGTATCGGCCATATTTTTGGGTATTGGTTAATATGGTCGACACTTGGCCGATACTCCGATACTTTGAATTCGACTACTAAGTGATGTCTTTACCTTAAAGGAGTATATTATGTCCTGTTTGAATAATAGCGTTTTTTATATTTTGTCTTTTCTGCTGATTAATTGAGGTCTCTTCTTTCATTATTTTTATTCTTTATATTGTAGCTAGTTAAAGAATCTTCTTGTAAATTGTAATCATGTTAAAACATAAAAGCGAGTAGCTAAACTTTGTTAATACTTACTGGAAAATGGAAATGGAATATTTTTTGAATAAACACAAACATAAAAAAGTTATTAGTATTATATTTGCATTTATTATTCCTAAAAGATATTTTAATTTGTAAAATATACGTTGGGCACAACCAAATATGAAATACATGAATAAGTATTGGTTGTACATTGAATGCAATCCTCAGTTGCCTAGCAGTACACAAATTTTCTATCTTATTACTGTGTATTTCTTATAATAATTAAAGTATCGGTATCGGCACCTAAAAAAATAGAGTATCGGTATCGGCCTCTTTACTGGTATCGGTACATCTCTATTTTAATGTCAAACAAATTTTAACAAGTGAAAAGCAATTGCAAAAAAAAAAAGTGTATTCGGTTAGGTGAATTTTGAGGAGAGACCAGGTGGAACTGAAATTGAATATTTATGTTTTTAAAAACACTTTGAATAAAATTAGTACTTGTTTTAATCGTCCCTTATTATCTGAGTGGTTTAATAAATAAAATCTTATATAATATTTTCCTGATATAGAATAAATTGTTCATTTGTTCAGGGAGTTTGATTGCTTTGTAATGCTTATATATAAAGGTAATCATAGTGGAATCTGAATCTTAACCTTGTTCAAACTAAGATACAATAAGGTATAAAGTACCAGAATATATATGTAAGATATAAGGGAGACCCTCTTTTAGGGGCTGCCCTCCTCACTGAGGAGTATGACCTGTCTATGTCAAACGTCGAGTCCGAAAGCTCCAAGGATACATTAATTCAGTCCTTAAAGACAGATGGGAAGAATGAATAAATAGAATTTAAAAAGAGATGTATGTTTTATTTTCATATTGTAGTGAGCATATGACGACATAAAAAGATTTACGTTTAAACATATGTATATTTTAAAAGAGAATAAAAAGAGAATCGAACCCTGAGTAATTAGAATAATGTAAAATAACATCATAAAAAAAAAAACTTTAAGGGGGTGCTACTCCCCTTTAGTAGGGGAGTAGCACCCCCTTAAAGTTCGGATTTTAGCAAAATTTTGACCCACATCTACCAACTTCAAGAAGCTACTGCTCTAAAACATTTGAACTATTTGTAATCAAAAAGGGTAGAACTTTTATTTGATATTAATTTCATACATGTACAATGATTTTGAAAATTTTGATAGAAATTCTAAGGTTTTTGCCATCCCTCCACCACCACTGGACATCAATTCCTTACTTTTTTGGTAGGTCTATTTATTGTCTTTAAGAGCTGGATAGTGAAGAGTAAGATTTTAAGGGAAGATGAATAGCTTAAGCTCTCGTAGAAGGGGAAGGTCAGAGGAGCAGTGTTCACTAAGGGGAAAATCAGAGGAGCCTATCCACTAACAGGGAGATCAGAGTTGCAGTGTTCACACTCTATGCAATTGCAGAACTCATCAGTATATAAGAGCAATTAAGTGAGGTGGTGTGAAGTGGTTCAGTCAGAAGATGCCTTTGAACTAACCTTTAAAAACTCTTTTCAATGAGAGAAACAAATGATTCCACCAATCGAGATTGACAGAAAAAGAAATACAAAATTTTTTGAAGAAAGTTGATAGTTACATTTGAACGATTTCAAATTAGATTATAGTTGAGTTGACGAATGCTTCTAGTACAAAAAAAAGGAGAAGAGTTATTGAAGTATTGAAAACAACCATTTTTTCTCGACTCCCGTAATTGCAACCATTTTTACAATTTCTAAAAAGAAAAGAGTAAACTTGTAATCAACATGAGTGGATAGTAAAAGTGACTGAGAAGATCCTTAATGAACAAAGAGGATAGGGGATACGATCGAACCTTGATTAAAGTCTATGGTCTCTCTCTTTCACTAAAGTTAGAGAGAGAAGGAATTCCTTGCATAGCGTATGTGGTAATAAATCAGACTTCATGGCAGAGGTGGGACGGTTCAATTCTCACAGAGAAACTCTATAAGGTTTTCCTCTTCAATTAATGGCAAAAGGCTCTAAAACGTGAACTAAATGAAATCTTTAAAAGTAAATACAATGTCAGGCATTGGATGTGAGGATGGAAATGAGGGAAGAGGAATCATATTATGTGGAATTAGAGGTAAATGTTTGATCGACGAGTTCAGTCTCAAAAGGTAATACAGCTGTAGAGCAGTTAAAATAAAGATAATAGAGAAAGAGCAAAGCTATCATTTTGGTAGAGTGAATGGGAAGAAAAGGAACTAGAAATATAATAATAATATTCGGAGATAATTTTTGATAGGACAAATTTAGCAAAATTCTATCATAAAATAATAGTAGCAAGAGACTAAGGAATTTTATATATATAGATGACAACTTTATGAAGAACAGAGTAAGAACAATCGGAGATCCTGGCAAACAGGAAGGGACTCATTAATTTGTATGAATTAAAGTTATATTAAAAAATAAATCAAAATAATAAATCAAAATTTACCTTTAATTCTTTATCAGTCAACTTGTTGAGAAGAACCGAAGGAGACTTTGATGTTAAAATTTGTGAGAAGAATCTCTCTTCATCTGATTCAAATTGTGCCTCTGAACCTCCGTCATTTACTTTATCCAACAATGATTGAACATTTTTCAGGGTCATAAATTTCTATAAATCAAATTGACTCAATAATATAATAATAATAATAATAATAATAATAATAATAATAAAATAATAATAAAGAAGTTTTCCATTCAATTAATAACTTGTTTATAATTTAAGTAAAAAGTAACCACAAATTTGAATTGCCAAACCTTTAAGTTCTGAGAACAAAATTTCTTCTCAACCATCATCTGATTTTCGGATTTTATGACATCATTGTTAACCAATTCTTCATCAAATATGGATTCCTTCTCTGATTCTCTCAACTCTGATTTTATTAATGTCTTTTCATCTAATTCTTCATTTTTAATACCTTCAGCTAAAGTGAAACTCACTTCATTGCTGGGAAAGATCTAAAATAAAAACAAAGGATTTGAATTAAGCTTAACGGAATGTAATACAATCAAAATCAAACCTAAGTATGATAAAGATCCATGAAGGGAGGCAATCAAATTGAAGTCCAATCAGACCATCAAAAAGATGTCAACTCTGCTGGGGTTAAAAGGAAGGTGATGGCGTTAAGGAGGTAATTTGGATTGGAATGTAAATACTAATTCTAAAAAAAAATTTCCGACATATTGTCCAGTGTTGTAAAGAAAAATTAGTCAAAGTTGAAAGGAATCACACAGTGGGAGAAAGAATAATAATAATAATAATAATAATAATAATAATAATAATAATAATAATAATAATAATAATTTAGGAATAAGATCGTTAGAAAAGAAACCAAGCAAATGGAAAGAAAAGAACTAAGTCACTAGCATACTTTTTAGCAGGTACCATTCCTGAATGGTACCTGGGCTCCCTCAAAACTACAATGTGGGTATGCTGTCAAGGGATATATATATATATATATATATATATATATATATATATATATATATATATATATATATATATATATATATATATATATATATATATATATATATATATATATACTTTGTATCGAAAACCACTATAATTAAAAATATAAAAAGTAAAACACTAAAAAGATCTTAAGAAATTCAGAAGTGCCCAAGAAAATTTACGACAGGTCTTTCCGGGATGGATAATTAAAAGAACTGTTACAAGTTCACAAACAATGATCACATTTAAAGACAAAAATTCTTTGTGAAAATATATAAACCACTTAATAACTTTTCATTACTGTCACCATCATAACCAATTAACAAATTACATTATTATTATTATTATTAAAAATAAAAAATTGTTAAAATTAAGACCATGATAAAAATTGCTGTTATAACATGTTACAAATTTGAAAATATATAAAAAAAATTGATTTCAGGGTTAACAAAAAAAAAAAAAAAATTTTATTATATTTTTGTAGTTTTGAGAAAAAACAAATCCAATTAACAACAGTAATTTAATAAATAAAAACTTTATTATACAATGTACGCATCACCATTTACCACTGCTATAATGATTTGGTATTTGTGGTAGCTGAAATAAGATCTGATCTTAAATGCATGAAAACATAATCAAATATGAAACTTTTTATCAAGCAACTTAAAATTAAAAATAAGAAAACAATTACTTCTTTAAATTAGGCCAATTAAATTACTTAGTATTATTTTATAATGACTAATTAGAAGCCAAATAAAAATTTATTTCAAAATTCTTTGTATATTTTGACGAGTTTCAGTGCCTTTTCAGATTCTTAGTTTATTTCATGAAAGACAAAATGTATAGATCCATCAAGGCTGACCCTGTTCTTTCAGGACAGTAAGTAATGAATCATCACGAAAAAACTCACAAACCCCCTATGGAAGTTTAACTTTATCACTTTCAATTTATACAAGCTTAAACCACGCCTGGAAAGCTTCCTCTTTTCAGTAATATTTTGCCAATTATATGAAGAAAGGTGCTCCAGTCTCTCAGCCTATTCACAATTGAGTTATAACTTTAACAGAGACAAGCACAAATAATCACATTCTTATTATATATCTTTTAGAGGTAACAAGGTATTTAAAATATCACTGGCATTTTGGCAAGAGAAAAGATTTCAGCATTTGTATCAAATATATTCTGTACTGGAGTCAAGAAGTATAACAAAAACAAATTTGGTTAACTGTGTTTTTCAAAGATTTGTAAAAATCATTCTTTTTGTGGTATAAAGAATTCAATTATAAGACATCTTACCAAACTCAGGAAGCAGTTTTCTAATTACATTCCAGAGCTAGATTCAATTAATGTTCTATGAAGCTGCTGCTGAAGCAGAAGAGCCCAAAGCACTGGCAGAGTCATTTCGTAAGCTTATCTTTAACACACTGAATTTCAGAGTAAGTCACACTCAAAAACTCAAAAGTAAAAAAAAAAAAAAAAAAAAAAAAAAAAAAAAAAAAAAAAAAAAAAAAAAAAAAAAAAAAAAAAAAAAAAAAAAAAAAAATATTATATATATATATATATATATATATATATATATATATATATATATATATATATATATATATATATATATATATATATATATATATATATATATATATATATATCCTCACCTGAGAATCTTGTTGATAAGAGTCATATTCCAAGTCTAACTCTTCTTCTTTTACTTCAATTTTACATTTGAAATCCATTTTAATATTTATTTTAATGAAAAATATTTTCTAAATGATTAACAAACTGAGAAGAGAAAATGGAAAAAAAATAAGAACACCTCTCGAAATTTTCATACTAATTTAAATTTAAAATTAAAACCAAAGTCAGGAAGAAATGTTAAATATTTCACCTTTTGTATTAGAATTGAATTATTTCTTAAAATTCTTTCATTGCAAATAAATGTTCAGAACATGTAAAAACATAAGAAAAATAGCAACAACAAAAAGCCATAAGGGCCTATCAAGACTGTCCCAGTCAAACTAAAGTAGACAATTTGCTTACCTAAACACATGCAAAATATATATCCCAGAACACACAATATTTGGATTAAATACGCAAAGTCAAACCAAAGATTTCTTCAACATACAATTCTCAAAGTGAAAGTAAACACACACACCAACTACAAATACCAAAACTACAGCTACATCACATGCAAACTACGTGCTGCAATTCATTTGATTAGACTAGGTCATTCATACTGTATGGAGAGTAGCTGTAATAACTATAATTCCCACAAATTGGCTTAGTAATGATATATAATGCAAAGAGCACCCATATACCTATCCAATCTTTTCTTAAATGCTGGAAGTGATTTCAACAACTTTCTGTGTCAAACCAATACAAAAATTAACTACACTGAATGGGTAATTTTGAATTTTCATATTGTGACCTCTGGTTTCTCTTCAATGTTTTACTAAGAATTTATTAACTTCAATATTATTAAAAATCATAATTATTTTGTAAACTTGTACAATATCCTCTCCAAGAAATCACCTTTCTACAGAAAACATTCCTAACTCCTTCAGCCTCTCCTCATAACTCTTACT
The DNA here is from genome assembly GCA_009176605.1 of Armadillidium nasatum. Classification (NCBI taxonomy): domain Eukaryota; kingdom Metazoa; phylum Arthropoda; class Malacostraca; order Isopoda; family Armadillidiidae; genus Armadillidium; species Armadillidium nasatum. The sequence continues at coordinate 9,714 of SEYY01024992.1, forward strand.
CTCAAGTCCAGAAATCATTCTTGAGGATCTATGTTACTCTCTTTCCATCATAAATATACATTTTCTTAAATGAAGGACCTAAACTTGTGATGAATACTAGAATACTGACCTAACATACCTATTACATAATTTACTTATAATTTTTTTATTTTTGTAATCAACATGGTGATTTATTAAATTTTTATACCTAAAATCTTTTTTAAAAAAAAAAAAAAAATTTGGTTAATTTCCTTACTTTTATGTAATGATTCGCCACTTTCAAATAAATACTAATAATCATACCCAAA
>SEYY01024992.1:12500-32500 GCA_009176605.1 Armadillidium nasatum
TCACATGATTTAAACAACACGAAGGAATTAGGCCAACGATTTCTTTTAGAATAAATCTTTTGTAAATCTTTTCTAGGGTGCCATATTTCTTATTTTTAGCATTTTTTTTTAGAGCATTTGTCAGGTTAGTCCCATTACCTCCCTGTAGGCATAGGTTTACCATTCAAGTCATGGTTACATTAAATCAAAAGTTTGTTAGACCTAACAAACTATTTCAATTTAACCTGACTTGAAAGGTAAATCTACAACTACAACCAGCTAATAGACCTGACATGATTAATGCTGTCTGTCATTAACTCAAAAAAAATAAAAATAATACTATGAATTATGAAAATAATAAACACTAAAGGAAAATATAGAAATCAAAGAACAATCCTTTCACCATTCGGAGTAAACTTTTTTTTTTTTTTTCTTTTTTTTACTTTTCTTACTTAAATGTGATGCAATGAATGCATCTCAGCATATTTTCTTTTTATATTTTCAATATAATGAAAAATACAGACTCATGGTCATAGACTTAGGTACCTATATAACATTTTTTTTTTTTTCAATATCAAAAAATTCTAAAGAAATTGAATGAGACATGATAATTGAAAAGTAAATTGAATACATGTGCATTCTGTTTCAAGTTCAATTTTCAAACAAGAGTACATTGATGAAACATAGACAGAATTAAGAAGCTATGGTCAATAGGCCAGTGCTGCCTGACGACCATTAATCTCCTATATATAAGTAAATTTAGAAAACAAAATTTTATTATAAGGAAATCATGAGATGAACACTGCACTATTAAAATGTCCCAGCATGAAGAGCAACTTCCAGATGTCTTTGCCTCCAATAATCAACCCCAAGCTCATAAAACTTTAAAAGCACCAAGCCAAAAAACATTGAAAATGGAAGCCTAAAGTTATGTTCTAGTTCTACAATAGGGATGCCGAAAGGGTACCGATATAATCGCTATCGATATTTTTACGATGGTATCGAAAACATTTTGATGATATTTTTAAACCCGAAATATCGATATTTTATCCCCAGTATCGAATCAACATTTTTTTAAATTATTATTATTATTATTTCTAGAAATTTTAAATAGTTTTCAGCTCCTTCATAAAATAAATTTTAAGCAAAATTTTTTATTTTCCATGTGGGCGCATGTTGGATGATAAGTAACATTTTGTTTGACTCAGGAAAGGACGGAAGGTCAGATCAGATCATGCATGCAAAGTAGTTATATATATATATATATATATATATATATATATATATATATATATATATATATATATATATATATATATATATATATATATATATATATATATATATATATATATATATATATATACTTTTTTTTTTTTTTTTTTTTTTACCTTCTCACCCCCTGACCACCCCCTGTTGAGGCGGCCACACTTCGCTAATGAAGCCTCCCGCCGCAGTCGGTCTCGTCCAGAGATCTTTCAAAGAAGTGATGCCCAGAAGATTTTGGGGCGACAGTTGGAGGGACAGTGTAAAAGAAAGTGATTTACGGTCTCCGGGGCCCTTTTGCATCTGGTACAAGTGGAAGATGTTGCCTGGTTTAAATTGATTGAAATTGTGTTTGTAATGTTGTAAGTTTGGGTGGTGCCCGCATCTCAATCTTGCTAGTGAGATTTGTAAGTGGGGTCTTGGGAGGTTGTTGGAGTCGGTGTTTATTTCGGGAGGGGGTTCGTTAAGGATGCTGTTTGGAGGTCTGTTGATCATATATGAATGTGTTAGTTGAGTGTGTATATGTTTGGTTGTTGAGGTATTGGGGGGAGGAGGGTGAATGTGATTTAGGATCCGTTTGTAAAAGGCTCCGGTGGACGATGGAGGTTGTTTTAGTCTTTGATTGGTAGGTTGGAGGAGAGTTTTGTGACATGGGTGTGTGGGTAGACGGGTTTTTGCATAGAATTGGGTGCCTATCATTTCGAGGTGGTTCCTTATAGGTAGTATCTTGGTTTCGTTATGAAGGTGTTGTTGAGGGGTTGTGGGTGTGCAGCCGGTAATGGTGCGAAGGGCTTTATTTTGTGTTATTTGGAGTGTCGTTAAGTTTTGGTCGGAGAGCAGAGGGTGCCAGATAGGGGAGGCATAGTTGATGGTGGGGCGTATAAATTGTTTGTAGATTGCAATTGAGGTTTGTATGTTGTTGTGTATGTCAGTGTTGGCCACTGTTTTGAGGATGTTGAGTTTTCTGGTTGCGGCTGTGGTGGTATTTTGAATGTGTTTGGAGAAAGTGAGGTGAGTGTCAAATGTTAGGCCGAGAATCTTTGGGGATTTGTTGAAGGGTATGGGGGTGTTGTTTAGTAGGACTTGTGGGTAGGTGTTGGATAAGTGTTTGTCTGTTGTTATGAGGGTTATGGAGGATTTGTTTGGTGATGCCGTTATGTTGCCTACAGCTGGCCTAGTTAAGAGGGAGTAAGAGAGGAAGGCTGGTTTTTGTTCTTTTATAAATTTGTTCAAGATGACACAACAAAATAATTACAAGCCAGAACCTTATCTAACAAGTTGTCAGCCTGGCTATGACCATAGAAGGAAGAAGAATTCCTGATTGCTGAGAATTATACTGCAGTGTATGGGAGTTCAAGAAGTACCTTCTGAGGTAGTCAGGATATTCTGAAGAACACTGTATGAAAATCAAGATATTGCTTGTGATAATATAGCGATACTTGCATATATAACAGGAATATACCACTATGGATGGTGAATTAACACAATAAATCACTTAGTCGTAGCGAAAATACAAAAGATGTACGGAGTTCACTAAAGTCGGCCTAGTTAAACGTAAAAATGCGCTTATGCGTTCTTCGGTGCAAATAAACAAGCACGGAGAGTTGGTTCCAATTCCTCAGTCAAAATTATTATTTTGTGTAGAGTGAGGAGTCCTGCTACTACACCGTATCCTGTTTTCTATAGCCAAGTTTGGATTGTGTTATAGTCTTGTGTGTGTGTATATATATATATATATATATATATATATATATATATATATATATATATATATATATATATATATATATATATATATATATATATATATATATATATATATATATATATATATCAAACAATATTTTTTTCAAAATCGATATATAAATAATTTTTAACCAATTATGTCAAGGGAAAAGTCTATGGTCAAGGGCAACTTGAGTTTAAAAAATTATCGATATTTTTTCGTATATCGGCATATCTTCTAATACCTACCCATACCAGTTTCAAGTAGCCTAAAAGAATAGAGGTGTTGTTCCACAGCAGGATTCTTTAAAGTTCTTGAAGATTGCTAGAGCGAAGTGTTTCATGAATCGTGTTCCAAGATATTTGCTGCAGTAATTTTCTGATCACGGCAGCGAAAATTAAAGATATTAATGGGTGTTCCACGGTCAAGATTCTTCAAGGGATTTGAAGATTCCTGTAGCGAAATGTCACATGAATCGTTCCCCACGAGTATCATTGCAATATTCTGTTCGCGGCGCGGCATCGAAAACTGAAAATAGAAATTTCTATCTTCAGTTTTCGCTGCCGCGAATAGAAATGGTCACGTGATGCAAATAAACTTGGAGGAGTTAGGCCAATAATCTCTTTTAGAATAAATTCCTTTATAAATATATTTATTCAGATTTGTTTCCAAATAATTACGTATAATTATTTCCGACAATTCAAAATTTAGCTGGTTCCATTGTTTTTTAATCATGACCTCCACCAGGCTTTTAAATTAAGGAATTACTTCAATTAAATGAGTGATTAAATTAGATTTATATATTTACATATGTTTATATAGATCAGCTGTTAATTGGTACAGCGAGGTTTGATTGCGAATTGAGATTTTCACATTGCACATGTCCTTTTGACAACACCACCAAAAGCAATATTTATTTCCTTTTGCTGTTGTAAGCAATAATGAATTCAGAAGGTTAATTAATAACTGATAATGTTTATTTAAAAAAAAAAAAAAGGATTTCAAGCCTAAATTGTTAAGCTAAAAAAAAAAAAAAAAAAAAAACTTTTTTTTAATTTTTTTTTTTTTTAGGAAATTTATTAAAAATATATAATTTATAAGTAGTATCAACTTAAGCCTGTGAAACACGTAAGGGCATATGTTAGATATGAACCAAATATTCATATTCGTATTAGAGAATATTAGCATATTTTTAGTAGTATTTTTAATTTTTATCCGAATACAAAACAAATATTTCATATTATTTTTTATGAGAAACGCTGAAGCCTCGCAGCGAAACGAGCAGAAAAGTTATTGTTCTTCAAATATAAGTTACCAATTTTAAGATTTGAATACTCAAGTTTCAAAAACTTTCGAAAGGGCGGTGGTGGTTGGAGAAAAAGTTTGGTGGGATGCATTGTATGAGTGGGTCCACGTCTCCCATACCGGAAACGTAGTTAATTCTACCACCAAACTCTTATAACAAATAATATTGGTGCAATATACAATAGTTAACTTAATAGACTAATTATTTTGAAGATACAATAAGAAAAATAGATTTTCATAATATTCGTTTTCGCGATTAAAAAAACATTTGTTTTCATATTCGTTCTATCTCTAACATTATAAATATATACAACTAAATTTTTGGTGGAATGCAAAGGTTACTGAGTACAAAAGAAGAAGAAGAAGAAGAAGGGGGAAGAAAAAAAAGCTGGAAGACTATATCATTGTATAGGGATATTTACCGTGACTATATATTAAATCAAGTCCAGTGCCATTCTTAGTAAAATTATTGAAAAAGGTTTCTGTTACCCCATTTTATGGTAAGCATAACCTTATAGCAGGAGATCTTTGTTCAATTATTGTATCTAGACAGTGACTTTTTTTTTTTTTAATCTAGCCTACGTTTAATATAAATATTTTTTATAAATACAATATATATATATATATATATATATATATATATATATATATATATATATATATATATATATATATATATATATATATATATATATATATATATATATATATATATATATATATATATATATATATATATATATATATATATATATATATATATATATATATATATATATATATATATATAAAAAATTTAAAAACCAACAATATGCATAATTTACTTTATTTCATAGTTCGTTTTCGTAGTTTCATTAAGAAAAATATAAAAAATTTTTTTTGTAAGATTCGATCCGAAACTGATCCAGCAACCTGTGGCAGTTCAAGGTAAATTATTTTACGCCGTTTAAGTGCAATGTGTTGTTAAATGAGTCTTAAATATTACTATATGTTAATTTATTTATTTTTTTGGTGTGTTTTTAGTTTACAAAATCGTTTTCCGCTGGTTTATGGTGATGTTACGAATTTCTGTTTCCTGCATTCAAACATACTTATAATAGATAATATTAAGAAAGTACAAAGCATCACATTCAAACCTATATTAGCAACAGTCAGCTAATGTAGATGAAATTTAGCTAACTTCACGCGCATTGAAATTTAATGCAATCTTAATCTCTCTAGGTTCTTGTCACTTTTTTTTTTTTTTTTTTTAATTTTCCATACATAGCTTAATATTTTGCTGTTATGGGCATTTTGAGTATTTGCCTTTTATCTTTTCTGTAATTAGTAAAATTTTTAACTATATTAAAAATATAAAGTTAAAATATGCAGAAATGCATTCTATGCACACTTTTACTTTGCAGAAAAGTAAAAAAAAAAAAAAAAAAAAACAATAAAAAAAAAAAATTCAAATTAATAAAAAAAAATATTGTTAATCTGCAAAATCGAACCTAACTGTCTTTAACTGTCCTATTCCTTTTTTCCAAATGTGAATCTGGCAATGTTCGGATGTATGTCAAAATACAAAATTGAAATAAAAGGAGAATTATATATATATATATATATATATATATATATATATATATATATATATATATATATATATATATATATATATATATATATATATATATATATATATATATATATAGGTAATTCAATCTGGCATGAACCTCAATTTTTCGCAATATTGAAAATATGAAGTCAAAATATGTTTAAATGCATTCTGCACTTACTTTTCTTTCACGGAAGAGTTATGTAAATACATAATGAAAAGAAAATCCCCAAAAGAATTAATTAAAAAAATACTATTTATACTGCAAAAACGAAGTCAACTGTCTTTTAAACTGTCTTATAATACACTTTTAGTAACAACATTCTTGAACTTCATCATGGTATTATATACTATGACTGTTTTCTAAATTTCTTATTTTAGAGAGAGGTATCGTGCTGGATCGAATATAATATGATATATTGAAACCGATATATCAATACAAATTTTTGACATTTGTATTATTATTAGTTTTCATTTCATTTATGCCTATTATTATTTTTATTTTTTATTATTATTATTGTTTTCTAGTATACTTAGTTCGACTTATAACCAGAACGACCGAAGTTTGCTGTGTGATACAGGCCTAACTGATTGATGAAACATTGCTGTGACATACAGGCCTACTACCGTATTACACCATATATATGCTAAATATATATATTTATATTTAAGTGGATATATGGTGTAATCGTTACATCAATCAGTTTTGCCTGTATCACACGGCAAACTTCGGTCATTCAGGTTATGATAAGTCGAACTAAGTATACTAGAAAAATAAATAATAATAATAGGTTTAAATGAAATGAAAGCTAAATAATAATAATAATACAAATGTCAAAATATTTGCATTGATATATCAATGTTTTGATATATTGATTTTTCCATATATCAAAGGTTGTATTACAGTATATTACAAAAAATAACAGAACAGTCAAAGGACAAATATGGCAACCTGGTATTCAATTGGTTTTGCTAATTTTGTACAAACGAAAGCCAGTTGAAGAACAGTTGCTTCACCATTCAGAGTAAAAATGTGTTTTTTTTTTTAAAAAGTTTTATTTCTATTATGTGTTTATTTTACTCTTCTGTGAAAGAAAATTATGTGAAGAATGCATTTAAACATATTTTAACTTCATTTTCAATATAGTGAAAAATAGAGCATTTTGTTCTAGATTGAATTATTACCATATATATATATATATATATATATATATATATATATATATATATATATATATATATATATATATATATATATATATATATATATATATATATATAATTTAAATTAACATAAATTAAAATAAAAAAAAAAAAAAAAAAAATTGTTTTCACATTTAGTTCATAATTTAATTTCATATAAAATAGACAAAGCCATACTCAGCATTAGACTAGCATTATAATGATTGGCTTCTCTATAGCGTACTAGTTGTGCTTTGTCTAATTTCCAGTATGCATGCATGCATGTGTGTGTGTTATGTTTTATGAGTTTAACTATATGCTATGGTGGTGAAAATTTTTTTGTTTATTAGATTTTCTAACTGAAATGTTCACATGATTATAATATATATATATATATATATATATATATATATATATATATATATATATATATATATATATATATATATATATATATATATATATATATATATATATATATATATATCATAAAAAAAAAAAAAAAACATTTTACCATTTTTCATATATAATTACTGATCAAAATAATATTTTCAATTTTTGAACTATGGGTTAAATGTGTGTAGGTCTAAGGTATATAACCTAGAAAGGAAATTTGAATTGAGCGAATAGTTTAAAAAATAGGGGATAAAAATTGAAATATTTAAAAAACCCACTGTAACACAAAAAAACCCACCCCTAAAAAAGTCCTTTACACCTATTATATCATTTATTAATGTATATAAGTAATATATTTGGGTATATTATGATGTTTTTGAATGGAAAAAATTAAAAATTACAAATTTTCATAATTAAAAAAAAAAAAATTTAAAATTTAAAAAAAATAAAAATTTAAAACATTAAAAAGAAACAAAAAAGTTAAAAACTTTACAACCTTGACACATACTGTTATCCTTCTTCCTTAAAATGGAATGACCTACCCCCACCCTTTGTTTTTGTTTTTTTAGTGCTTCCTGAACACTCTGGTAAACTGGTTCCAGTGTGTTTTTATTCTTCTCAGCACATCATTTTCTATTTTAATAGCATTTCCAACAGCTAGAGAGTGCATCCCTTTTGTTCTCTTCCGAGACAAGTTGTTTCTTTTCAAAAACCTTCTCAACCATGATCTGCTAGGAAACCAAACTTTTTGTTTTGATTCGATGGTGTTGCTGTAGGTTTATAGTTTGGGTTTTTTATGTCATGAATGACAGCATATTCAGAAACAAAACTTTTAACCTGCTGGGCCGTTGGGGCAAACCCAGAATCTGCCATTTCCTTGATCACTTTCACAAGACTTGTCTCCTCCTCATCTTTCAAAATCAATTTGCGGCCTCTTTCTTTCTTTTTATACACTCCCTTAAGCTCCTTAACTTTCCTTCGAAGTAGTTGCCGTCCAATTCCTGTCTTCTGTGCCACCTTCCTATCTGAAATCTTGCCCTGCAAGATGTCTAGTGCAGCAGTTGTCAGTTGATCTTCAGTGAAGGTCTTCTTTGCAGGCATTTTTTTTTTTAATTAATGCTATTAATTTGTACTATATAAATTTTTTAAGCTGAAAAAAAAAAAAAAAAAAAAAATATATATATATATATATATATATATATATATATATATATATATATATATATATATATATATATATATATATATATATATATATATATATATAAGGTAAAAAGAGCATGGTTTTTTTTTTGTATTCATATGGTTTTTTTTTTTTTTTCAAAAAAATTTTTTTTTTTTTGCTCATACAGTTATTAAACCTATAAAACAACCCTAAAACATGTTAATAGTCATTATTATGAACATACATGCTTATTTTGAGAGTATTTGTAGGTGGGTTATTTTTGTGTTCCATGTGGGTTTTTATTTTGATCCACTTCGCAAGGTAGCTGTGTGTCTTTGAGTTGGATAAAACTTCACCAAACTTGGTATTTACACTTCTGAAGGATGGTTTTAACATAATTTAATTCAATATTTGCACATATTGATATATTGCAATACTTTTCATGTGATTTAAGCTCAAAACAAGCCAAAATTTGACAAAAAAAATGCAAAAAAAATTTCATTTTTTCAAATTTTTTTTAAAAATTCCAAAAAATCACCAAATCTGAATTTAATGATTAAAATTCAAATTTGCACATATATTTCTTATATATACATAGTCAAATACTTATTTTGCTTCAGTACATCACATGCAGTGAAATACAGGATGGGTTTTTTTTGTTTCATTTTGGGGTGGGTTTTATGTGCTGTGACTATATATATATATACGGATAGCTCTGCCACCGGTCAGACAGTTTCTTAACCTTTACCACATTTTTCAAACTTTAACTTAGGATCATTCCTAAGTAAACCTGTTGAATCACTATTATGAATCATGAAAATATTTTTTCTAAATATTGGCAGTTTCTTCAAACTTTGTTGTACAAAAACTGTAATTTTCTATTTTTTTTTCTGAACAAAATGCTTATCATTAATGTAAGTGAATGTTGGCTATTCTGCTCCTTCATTATACTTAAATTAATCTCACTTAAAAATATATCTAATTTTTATTAACCTAAAATTTCAGTTCTTTTGACCACTTTAGAAATTTTAGGCAACCATGGCAGAATTCTAACCCCCCTGTTGATATATATATATATATATATATATATATATATATATATATATATATATATATATATATATATATATATATATATATATATATATATATATATATATATATATGGTTAAAGTTAAGAATTTACCTTAACTTTTGATATACCAAAAGATTGATATATTTATGTAGCCTACATATGTTTCTATATTTATTTTTTTATTTTTGTTTTGTGGTGTATCAGCTAGTTGAATATACACATCAATATATTATGCTATAACATAGTATAGTAGCATTATATATTATGCAGAATGACAGATCTCACTATTTTGAATTGGGAAACAAAGGTACCTCCTGTAGGTGGCATATTCGTTGAAAGTGCTATTTTTATTTTTCTGAAGAATTATTATTTTAGAAAATTTTAAATTGAATTTCATTTTTTTAAAAATTATTTTCATAAATTTCCTTGTAATTAAGATTTATGTGGCTTTAAATAATTTAATGTTTTATTAATTTACTTCATGAAAAGGAAACCTCCATAATCTTTAAAATTAAAAAAGGCAGCCAATGAAATATGTAAATCTATCAAAGAATAACAATTAGCATAACCATGCATCCAGTCTGAGAGATAACATATTTGTTTTGATGTTCTGAACATGAAATGAAAAATGTCAATTATAGAATTATCAAAATTTCAAAAAGCTAAATTTGATTAACTAATTTTTACTATTATACAAAGTGTTAATTACTAAAATTCAAGTAAATGAATAAATTTAGCCAAATCACACAAATAGAATGATGGCCACTTAATTTAATGAGCTATGGTATGATAGGGACATTATGAATTTTTTAAAATTATTGCTTGTATGAATATTATTCATACAATTATTCATTGAATAATTAATTGAATGTGAAATATATATATATATATATATATATATATATATATATATATATATATATATATATATATATATATATATATATATATATATATATATATATATATATATATATATATATATATATATATATATATATATATATATATATATATATATATATATATATATATATATATATATTATTATATATATATTTATTTTTTATTATTTTTTTATTTTATATTTTTTTTTTTTTTTAATATTTTTTTAAAAAATCTGATTGGTAGGTTAGATAGAGAACATTAAGCTCTCTATGAAGGTTAGTTTTTTTTTTTTTTCATTTTTGAAATGTCCTTTTTTTTTCCAAAAAATCTTGAAAAATTTTGATACTAAATAAATTAATTTATAATAAAAGTTAAATTGACATGGGATAATTTAGGTAAATTTTCCAAAATAAAAATATGGAAAAATTGTTTTACAGAAATCCTGTGTAGGACCAAAATATGGAGTATAGACACCATATAGGATAGGGCCAATATATTGTCTTAAACTTTCTTCATGTGGATGTAGTAACCCATTTAAGGACAACCAACCAGGAGATGACTGGGTGTTTCAGTTTGAAAAGAGGCATCATGCTATGATTACACGAAGGAAGCAAGAACTCTTGAAGGCTAGAGCTAAAGCGTTTTAACCTGAAGTTCAATTTTTTTTTAAAAATACAAGAGAATATCAAAAGATAATGAGCTGCTTAGTGATCCAAAAAAGATATTTAACTTTGATGAAACAGCTTTAACCACTGATCCAATATGCAGCAGAGTATTTGTGAATCAAAAATGAAAAACTGCAAAAACATTGTCAGCACTTGAGGGAAAAGCAAGATATTTAGTTAATGCAAATGGATTATACTCACCACCATCTGTTAAGATACAGGATAGTGGGAGGTCCAAATAGTGCTACATGTGGTTACAGCGACTCTGGCTGGATAACCACTGAAAATTTTGAAAATTGGTTTACAAAATCATTTATAAATGAAGTTTCTAGTTATGAAAATCCTGTATTGCTTATATATGATGGACACAATAGCCACCTATCATACAACACAGTGAAAGTAGTTATTGACAATAATGTTATAATTTTGTGTTTACCTCCTAGCACATCACATGCCTTGCAGCCACTCTGTGTTTCTGTCTTTAAGCCAGTAAAAAATGAATAAAGGATGATACTGAAAGAATGTGCTAAAAATTATGACTTAAAGCTGTCAAAAAGTATGTGTTCCCAAAACTGTCTAACAAATTGTGGAATAAATGTAAGTCACAACATGCACTAGCTGGTTTCAGAGGAACAGATCTATATCCTGTAAATATAGCAGTTCCACAGAAAAAAATGAATTCAGTCTAATACATCGAAAGACAATTCATAAGAAAAAAAATCCTGTACCAAGAAAAATGATAAGGAAATCAATTCTAGATATCATTTCTCCAAATCCTGAGGAGAATGTTAATTTTAGTTCAATTGGAAGTAAAAAGAAAAGAGTTGAAAGAAAAGCTGGAGAAATATTAACTGAAGAATCTGTTCTTCAAAGATTAAAATAGCAAAAAGATAAGAAGGAAGCAGGGAGTTCAGGCATAAAAACATCAAAGAGAAAGAAATCTGTATACAAAAAAAAGATCAGTGTAAGAAAATTGTGTGACTGTGAAAGAAACCAGTGAGTATCAGATTTAGAAGAAGAGATTGATCTCATAAGTATTAATAAATGTGAAACTAAAATGTGTAAGATAGATTTGAAATATATGTAATTGTACTCTATGAAAAGGAGAACTTTCCAGGCTTAGAGGTAAAACTCAATAGAAAGACAATTACTGTTAAATGCTTGCAGATGTCTGGGGATAGCAGGAAGTGGCCACTAAGTAAAGATATGCATGACCATCTATTAGATAGGTCTATATCCAATATTGAAATAATTAATCCCCCTCACTCTCATTAATGAGTGCAAAAGTGGGCTATTTACTTTTGTTTTAGTTTTTGTTGTTGCACATTTAAAAATACATTTTTTTTAATCCAAATTACCCATGATTGGTAGGTGTGAGGCCAACTCGACAAAACTCACGTCGGTTTTTTTCAAAAAAGCTCACTTGAAAAACCTTTTTCCCACTTTGTATTTTTTCAGAATAATTAAAAATAAATGAAATTTAACTGAAAAAATAACTCTCTCTTTTAGTTAAATATTTATAAATTCACTTTGGTTAATATATATACGGTATATATATATATATATATATATATATATATATATATATATATATATATATATATATATATATATATATATATATATATATATATATATTTATATTGTAATACTTTTTGTACAAAAATTAGGGGAGTATTGAGGAATATGAGGGGTATGGAGAATTTATATAAATTATATGTAGACCTGAAAATCTGGAATCAGTAAAGAAGCCAAATCAATGTTTCAATAACTTCTCAACAGTTCCAACCTCTGCTAATACCAAAAATAAATAATAATAAAAAACATAGAAAAATAATTAAAGCACCACCACATACCAGATAATTAATATAGAAAAGAGATCCAGTTTATAAATTGGGTGATTCTCTGCTGTCTGATTAACTTAAAGAAATGTACAAGCTTTAGGATACCAGTGAAATGAAAGAGTCGAAATAAAGTGCTTATAGTCTTACACAAGGCCACAATGTACATGCAAAAAAAAAAAAAAAAAACATTAGTAACTGTGCAACATGCCCACACATGTAAGTGAAAGTAAGAGAGAGAAAGTATTTACCTTTATACATGGTGAGTCTCCTCAAGTAACCTCCACTCACATGCTGGAAAAGAATAACAAGCACAAGAAATTTTGATAGTATTTAATAAAAAAAAAAAGACAACCATTTTCTTTTTTATATATACACACAGTGTAATCATAAATAAGTGAATATTCATATATTAATCATATATCAATATATCAATTTTCAGTAATTATAATATCATATATTGGAAAATTGTGTAGAATGCATTTAAACATATTTTGACTACATATTTTCAATGTAGTGAAAAATAATGGTTCGTGCCAGATTGAATTATTACCTTTAAAAGATTCAGTAGGCATAAAATAGCTATATAAAGACTATGACAATAATTGTGTTTTAAAGTTTCTTGGACTACTGTCTAATTGTGACTTGTTCTTGTTAGATTACAAGCTGTTAAGCTAAAGTATTTTGGCCAACAAAGTATAAGGAAATGTCATATTTAGAGTATAAAAAAATAAAAACCGCTACAGACCACAAGGGTCTATAATGACCATCCAAGTCAAAAAAATGGATAATACTTTAGTGAAGGTGGCCCAAAAATTTTTTTTTACTCAACCTAATTCCGAAAACAAAATGAACTTTTTTTTATGGTTAATCGACAAATGGCAAATGATTTTGTAAGAAAATATTTTAGTTAAAAAAAAAAAAAAAAAAAAACTAATGAAAATTATTTTTTTTTATAATGTGACATTGAAAGATCTTTCTGTATGGCAGAAACGTAACAATGATATAATCCTTTAAAGGTTGTCAATGCTTTCATATTAATGGGTTGCCATTATATTTTTTTACATCCCCTCAAAAAAAATTTTTTTTTCTAACAATGTATTAAATTATAAATATATATTATATATTATATATATATATATATATATATATATATATATATATATATATATATATATATATATATATATATATATATATATATATATATTATATATATATATATAGAGAGAGAGAGAGAGAGAGAGAGAGAAATATAATGGACTATAATGATCAAGCTTTGGAGGATTCTGCTCAAACCATTGATGGTAAGTGCTTCTTAATGTTCCATTTTCCCTTTTCTTTTTTTTAAAAGGGAGGAAGTATTTAATATACTGCAAATAGTGTACTCCTTTATATATATATATATATATAATATATATATATATATATATATATATATATATATATATATATATATATATATATATATATATATATATATATATATATATATATATATATTATGTCTCCTCTGGTGGGCAAAGGCCTGAGGCCTACCAATATCCACCAGAGTTGGGGAGTATTCTGGATCAGGTCGCTAATGGCCGACGTGACCCGATACACGGCATTTAAAGGTGTGCAAGTCAAAGAAAGTTGGGAAAACAGATGAAGGGAGTGTGTTCCTGACTTTATCAGTAGAGTACATGTAGAGAGTGAGCATAGCGGTTAAGTCTGGGGTCAGAGAGTTGGACAGAGAAAGGATGAGAGTGTGTAGAAAGTCGTGTCGCACGAGCCCTTCTCAGTGGAGGAGGTATGCGACGAGAGAGTTCAGAAGAGCAGTGTCCATTGTAATAGCGATAGTAAAGAGAGAGAGAGTGACGCAACAATTCGACGGGCAGAAAGAGATTGAAGAGAGTTAGTAAGAGCAGGAGAGTTGATGAGACGAAATGCCCTAGACTCCACCTTCTCTAGGAGAGCTGTATGTGTGGAACCACCCCAGATATGCGAAGCATACTCCATACAGGGGCGAACAACACCCCTATACAGAGCAAGCAACTGGGGTGGAGTGAAGAAATACTGAAGGCGCCTCAGAACACCTAACCTCTTAGAAGCTTGTTTAGAAAGAGAGGTAATGTGATCTTTCCAAGAAAGATCACGAGAAAAGGAAACACCGAGAATATTGAGAACAGATGAAGGTCTGAGTTAAGTGTTTTCGAGGAAGATATCATAGTTGTGTGGAAGATTGTGTCGAGTAGAGAGATGGAGGAATTGAGTTTTGAGTGGCATTGAAAACAACCATGTTCTCTCTGCCCCAATTAGAAATACGAGATAGATCAGAGGTCAGCTGCTCCAAGGCAACCCTCCTTGCGTCTAGTAACTGTTGTTGAGAGGAGCGCCTTTCAAATTGAAAAGAGCAATGAAGGGTGGAGTCATCAGCATAGGAGTGGATAGGAGATGAAGTAACAGAGAGAAGATCATTAATGAATAGTAGAAAAAGTGTTGGGGATAGGACAGAACTTTGAGGAACACCACTATTAATAGATTTAAAGGAAGAGCGGTGGCCGTCTACAACTCTTGCTTTTGAACGACCGGAAAGGAAATCAGAGAGAAGGATAGATTCCGAAAGAGGGAAGTTTGGAAATCAAAGCTTTGTGCCAGACTCTATCGAAAGCTTTCGATATGTCTAGCGCAACAGCAAAAGATTCACCGAAATGCCGAAGACCGGGAGGACCAAGAGTCAGAGAGAAGGGAAAGGAGATCACCAGTAGAGCGTTTCTTTCGAAAGCCATACTCGCGATCAGAGATAAGATTAGAAGTATTGAGATGTTTCTTCAAATCGTCCTGTTAAAGATAGATTCGAAAACTTTAGAAAGAACGGAGGTTAAAGAAATGGGACGATAGTTAGAGGGTTGAGAGGGGTCCCCCTTCTTCGGCACAGGCTGAATGAGCGCACGTTTCCAGCAAGAAGGGAAGGTTGAAGTAGAAAGACATAGACGAAAAAAGTTTACCAAGGCAGGGTGCAAGCTCGGAAGCACAAGTTTTGAGAACCACTGGAGGGATACCGTCAGGACCGTACGCCTTCTTAGTGTTAAGCTCAGAGAGAGCAGAAATAACGTCTTTAAAAGAAATTATAATTTTAGGCATAAACGAGTTGGAGAGGGTTGAAGGAGAAGGAACAGCTCCGGAATCGTCTAAGGTTGAATTAGAAGCAAAAGTTTGAGCGAAGAGTTCAGCTTTAGAGGAAAGCAAAACGGCAGTTGTACCGTCAGAAGATACTAAAGGAGGGAAAGAGGAAGAAGCAAAGCTAGAGTTGACATTTTTTGCAAAATGCCAGAAAGGGCGAGAGGATGTAGAGCCAGAAAGATTGTTGCATTTCAAGCGGAGAAAGGAGTTTTTGGTATTACGGAGAATAGATTTTACACGATTCCGGGATGAAATATAAGTTACATGAGTTTCTGGAGTTTGAAGACGACGGTAATCCCTGAAGGCAGCATCCCTGTGGCGGATAGCACGAGAACAAGCAGAGTTAAACCAAGGTTTAGTAGTAAAGGGAAAGAATATGGAATGTACGCCTCCATGCCAGAAAGAATCACCTCGGTTATGCGCTCAGCACACTCAGAGGGACCTCTGCCACGGAAACAGTAATCATTCCATGGAAAATCAGAGAAGTACAACCGCAAGTCAGACCAGTTAGTGGCACCGAAATCCCAGAAACGTCTCCTCGCCGAAGGCGGGGGCCGTTCTGTTCTTGCGGTAGACTTGAAGAGACAGGATAAGATTCAGAGATAAGAAGGTGGTCGGATGAACCCAGAGGAGGAAAGAGTTTAACAGTGTAAGGAGAAGGATAAGAAGTTAGGAAAAGATCAAGTATGTTGGGTTCATCACCAAGGCGATCAGGAATACGGGTAGGGAGTTGCACCAACTGCTCAAGGTTGTTCTGGATAGAAAATTGGAAGGCGAGTTCACGAGCTGGATCGTGAGAACTAGATGAAAGCCATTGGCGGTGGTGAACATTGAAATCACCTAAAATGATGATTTCAGAAGAAAGAGAGAAGAAGAAAGAATGTGTTCTATTTTGGAGTTAAGATAGTCGAAGAATTTTGGATAGTCTGTAGAGTTAGGAGATAAGTAGACAGAACAGATAAATTTAGTTGTAGAGTTGCAAGAAAGTTTAAGCCATAAAGTAGAGAATTCAGAAGACTCCAAATTAGAAACACGAGAACAGACAACATCGTTGCGCACATAAGCGCAACATCCGCCTTTGGCTGAAAATTGAGGATAGAGACAGTAGGAGGAAACAGAGTAGGGCTTGCTGTCAGAGCACTCAGACACCTGAGTTTCGGTTAAGAATAAGAGATGAGGTCTAGAAGAAGAGAGGTGGTGTTCGACAAAGTGGAAATTAGTAAAGAGACCGCGAATGTTGCAGAAGTTTATGAAAAAAGAAGATCGTGCACCAGGGCAAGCCGGCATAGAGGTCTTGGTGGCACCAACTCCCAAGTGGCGTTGGGGGAAGGAGTGGATGAGGGGCATTCTTTGGATGCCGCCCCTCGTAGCATCTCCGAGGCAGTTCTACGTTTCGCCATTTTTCTTTTGTTATATTAAAGGTAATGTAGGAGTAAGCGCTTGTAAATTTGTAGGAACGTGAGAAGGGAGTTGGGGGAAGGAGAAGTGGGAGCATAGACACTCCCATGTGGGACGAGGGTACACTAGAGACCCTCTGAGAAGGTGAAACGCGAAAAAGGAGCGAATCAAAGGGCAACGGAGTAAAAGGGGAAGGTCTAGCCCACCCTATCACTCCGCGGTTAAGCCCAGTGGGGGGTACTTTCATCGCTTCGGACGGCGCTACGTCCTCCCCCATATATATATATATATATATATATATATATATATATATATATATATATATATATATATATATATATATATATATATATATATATATATATATATATATATATATATATGGAGCCAAGATAGTGAGAAGTTAGTAGAGGTGATAAGAAGTTTTGCTGAAAAGCTAAAAGAGGTGAAATTGATCGTGAACGTTGAAAAGACAGAACTGTTAATAATTAGAAGGGAGGAGGACGGAGAGAAGCTTGTGTTGAAGGTGCATGGCGAGGAGGTGATTGTGGTAGAGAGATGTGAGTATTTGTGGAGGGGAAAGTATTCACAAGGGATTTCACAGATTTAGATGGAAGTGAGTGCTGGCCCCACTGACAGGCCCCTAGAGCCTTACTTGGATCGGATATATATATATATATATATATATATATATATATATATATATATATATATATATATATATATATATATATATATATATATATATATATATATATATATATTACTTAACAGTTAAAAATTGGTATCGGTATCGGTGAATTTTGAAAGTCTTGGTATCGGTATCGGTAAAAATTTTGGTATCGCTCCATCCCTAATATATATATATATATATATATATATATATATATATATATATATATATATATATATATATATATATATATATATATATATATATATATATATATATATATATATATATATATATATATATATATATATATATATTTCACTTTCAGTTGCGGCGGCGGAGCAAACTCACCCTGCTTACGGAAACGGGCAAGTATCCTCTGGAGGCGGCAATATGACGGTCACCCACGGCACATCACCACTAACTCCGGAAATTAATATGCTTGTGACAGCAGAAAGGACTATTTTTCAAGTGAGTTTTAGTTGATGTTTTCGGAAGGTGGAGAGGAGGAATAGGGTGGTAGGGTTGATAGATGAAAAAGGGTTAGATAGGTAGGGTTTATAGGTGAACGGTGTAATACTGAAGTGAGTTTTAGTTGATGTTTACGGAAATTGGATATTGGGTTCATCACCAATACAGTCAGGGATACGGGTAGCGAGGTGCACCAACTGCCCAAGGTTATTCTGGATAGAAAAGCTGAAGACGAGTTCTCCTGTTGGGTCATGAGAATTAGGTGAAAGCTATTGGCGGTGTTGAACATTAAATCACCTAAAATGATGATTTCGGAGATAGGAGAAGAAGAAAGAATGTACTCTATTTTGGAGTTTAAATAGTCGATGATTTTTTTATAGTCAGTAGAATTAGGAGATAAATAGGCAAAACAAATAAATTTAGTAGTAGAATTGCAAAGTTGAGAATTCAGTAGACTCTATTTTAGAGACACGAGATCAAATAACATTTTTGCGAACATGTTTTTTTTTCTCTCTCCTATTTGATCATTGTGTGTGCGTGCGTGAGTGCGTGCTTTATTAAAAGCTTGTAGGACTTCTATGTAGCCATGTTTCTATTATTATTATTATTATTATTATTATTATTATTATTATTATTTACTATTGTATACTACTACTAATAATATCAGTACTTTGGTGTTGATATATATATATATATATATATATATATATATATATATATATATATATATATATATATATATATATATATATATATATATATATATATATATATATATATATATATATTTATAATAAACATTTCACGGAAATGGAAAATGGAGACAAATATTGTTTGTTTGTTTGTTTTTGGAGGTTGGAGGAGGTTCATAGATTTCAGGATCCCATGCACCTGGTCATGCACAAGCAAGGACATGTGACACCTGAGAGGAGAAGGAGTAGGAGGTGGGATGCCAGAATCGAGCAGGGTGGAATTAGATGAGAAAAGGAGGCCGAAGAGGGAGTATTTGCAATAGATCCATCAGAGCGAATAAGAGGAGGAAAGGCAGATTTACAGAAGTTATTAGAGATATTTTTGAAAAGAGGCCAGAATTTTTTATCAGTAGGAGAGCCATGGAGGTCAGCGCACTTCGTTTTTATGAAAGCACACTTAGACCGTCGAAGAACATCCCTTCAACGATTCCGAGCTTAATGAAAATTAGCAAGAGTGAT
>SEYY01024992.1:37500-40867 GCA_009176605.1 Armadillidium nasatum
ATCCCTCCTCCTACTCCTTCTCCTCTCAGGTGTCCCATGTCTCTGCCTGTAATTACTCATGATCAGGTGCATGGGATCCTGAAATCTATGAACGTCAGGAAGGCCAGTGGCCCGGATGGCATTTCCCCTCGTGTTCTGAGGGAGTGTGCTTCCGAGTTAGCGCCTGTCCTCGTTCATCTCTACTCTCTATGCCTTAATACTAATTCTTTTCCTCAATGCTGGAAGCGTGCGTTTGCTCAACTGATCCCGAAAAAAGGTAGTCGATCTGACCCTTCTAACTATCGACCTATAGCTCTCACCTGTGTTCTATCTAAAATTTTTGAAACTCTTCTCAACTCTCATTTCTTGGATCATTTGGAGTCTCATTCTCTTCTTTCTGATCACCAGTATGGCTTTTGACGCTCGAGGTCAACTGGTGACATACTTTCCTATCTTACTGATCTATGGTCTTCTGCCCTTAGGGACTTTGGGGAGTCTTGTGTGGTGGCGCTTGACATATCCAAGGCTTTTGACCGGGTGTGGCATGCGTCACTGCTCTCCAGACTCCCCTCCTTTGGGTTTCCTCCTTCTCTTTGCTTACTATTGTCTAGTTTTCTCTCAGATCGTTCCATTTCGGCAGTTGTAGATGGAGCGACCTCTTCCTCCTTTTCTGTCAACTGTGGTGTTCCTCAGGGTTCTGTTTTATCTCCAACCTTATTCTTACTTTTCATTAACGATCTTCTCCACTGCACTTCTAACTCTGTTCACTCTTATGCTGATGATTCAACTTTGCATTCTTCTACTCATTTCAAATCTGCTCCCTCTTTTGCTTCTAGAGTTGCTTCTCGTCTTCAACTTTCCAATTCTATTTTTGCCGATCTGGATGAGATTTCCCGGTGGGGTCATAGCAACCTTGTGAAATTCAACTCTTTAAAAACTCAACTTCTTCACATCTCCCTCTCGAAAACACCTCCTAACTTTCCTATCCTCTTCGATGGCTCTCCCGTCTCACCTGTAAATAACATTAACATTCTTGGTCTAAACATAAACAACAAACTATCTTGGAAACCACATATCACAATGGTTGCTAAAGCGGCCTCTAAGAAGCTGGGAGTTCTGTTCAGATTGCGAGAATTTTTCTCTTCTGAACAGTTACTCCAAATATATAAGGGTCTTATTCGCCCTTGTATGGAGTACTGTTCTCACATTTGGGGGGGCTCCGGCTCCTCCTCTCTTCTGGATAGGGTTGAGTCAAAAGCTAAAAGATTAATTAACTGTCCCCTACTTTCAAACTCTCTTGACCCTCTGTCTCTGCGACGTGACGTTGGCGCGCTATCTCTTTTCTACAGGTACTACAATGGCAGGTGCTCGAGGGAATTGGCCTCTCGCATTCCTCCACCATTGCGTCGTCCTCGTTGCACAAGGGGTGCCCTGCTTTCTCACCAATTTTGTGTGGACGTAGGAAATCCCAGGCTAGCCCGTTGTGGTACCTTTTCTTTCCAGCCACCTCTTTTCTGTGGAACTCTCTACCTTCATCTATTTTTCCTTCTGTATTTAACCTTCCACTCTTCAAGGCTTCCGTCTGCGCCCACCTGAGGGCTGTGCGTTAGGTGTGTATGAGTTTAAGCGAGCTCTCTCTATGTGTGTGTGTGCCCCTCCTTGAAAAGGGCTCTGCCCGTGAGCGGTGGCGTTCTGTAAAAAAAAAAAAAAAAAAAAAAAAAAAAAAAAAAAAAAATATATATATATATATATATATATATATATATATATATATATATATATATATATATATATATATATATATATATATATATATATATTATATATATATATATGGGGGGGATGTAGCACCGTCCCAAAGCAATGCAAGTACCCTCCATTGGGCATAAACCGGGGAGTGACAGTATGGTCAAGACCATTCCGTTTCACTCCGTTGCCCTTTGGTTGGTTCCTTTTCGCGTTTCACCTTCTCGGAGGGTCTCTAGTGTACCCTCGCCTCATATTGGAGTGTCTATGCTCCCTTTTCTCCTTCCCGCGACTCTTTTCTCATGTTCCAAATTTACAAGCGCTTATTCGTACATTACCTTTATAAAAAAAAAAATATTGGTGAAACTCAAAACTGTGGGAATGGACCCTCGTAGTTTGCAGAGATCATTGCTACTAAAGTGATACTCCCTTGCATGGAGGCGCACATTCCATATTCTTTCCCTTCTACTAAACCTAACGAAATTTGGTTTAACTCTGCTTGTTCTCGTACCATTCTCCATAGGGATGATGCCTTCATGGATTACCGTCGTCTTCAAACTCCAGAAACTCATTCAATTTATATTTCATCCCTGAATCGTGCAAAATCTATTCTCTACAACACCAAAAGCTCTTTTCTTCGTTGAAATGCAATAATCACTTTGGTTCTTCTTCACGCCCTTCTGGCATTTTGCAAAAAATTAACTCTAATTTTGCTTCTTCCTCTTTCCCTCTAATATTCTCCGACGCCATTTTGCCTTCTTCTAAAGCTGAACTATTCGCTCAGACTTTTGCCTCTAATTCAGCCTTAGACTATTCCGGAGCTACTCCTCCTTCTTTAACTTCTTCCATCTCATTTGTGCCTACAATTTTCTGCTCTCTCAGAGCTTAACACTAAGAAGGTATATGGTCCTGATGGTATCCCTCATGAGGTTCTGAAAACTTGTGATTCTGAGCTTGTACCCTGATTTGGTAAACTACTTCGTCTCTGTCTTTTTGCTTCAACATTCCCTTCTTGCTGGAAACGTGAGCTCATTCAGCCTGTGCCGAAGAAAAGGAACCCCTCTCGACCCTCCAACTGCTGTCACATTCTTTAACCTCCGTTCTTTTTAAAGTTTTCGAATCTATCCTTAACAGGAAGATTTGGAAGCATCTCAATTCTTCAAATCTTATCTCTGATCGCTAGTATGACTTCCATAAAAATCGCTCTACTGGTGATCTCTTTCTATTCTCTCTGACTCTTGGTCTTCCGCTCTACGATATTTCGGTGAATCTTTTGCTATCGCGCTGGACATTTCGATTCACTTCGATAGGGACTGGTACAAAGCTTTGATTTCTAAACTTTCTTCTTTCAGAATTTATCCTTCTCTTTGATTTTATTTCTGGTCGTTCTATAGCTGCTGTTGTAGACGACCACCATTCATCCTTTAAATCTGCTAATAGTGGTGTCCTATTCCCAAAGCTTTTTAAACTTTTAATGAATAATCCTCTCTATTACTTAATTACCTATCCGATCCTATGCTGATGATCTCACCCATCATTACTCCTTTCAGTTTGAAAGGCGCCCCTCCCAGCAACAGTTAATTGACGCTAGAATGTTGGCCTTGGAATATCTGACCTCTGATTTTTTTGCACTTCAAATTGA
>SEYY01024993.1:0-2500 GCA_009176605.1 Armadillidium nasatum
TTGGGTTTGTCCAATCAGAACAATATATTCAGGAGGGGGTATAGATAAAAAACTGATGCAATCAGGTTTATGTTATCTATCACTAATGAAAACTTTTGATGTCAAATGTTCAAAAAATAAAAAAAAATAAACAAAAAATAAACAAAAAAATTGTAGAAATTTAAAAAATTTTTATCGAATATTTCACCTTACAACTTTTTTTCCAGAATTTATATAAAAAATCTGTTCTATAAGATTTAAGATATGCCTTTTCTCTAGAGTTCCTATATGTTTGGCAGAATTCTGTCAATCGACAATAAAGTTGATTCACAAATGGTGAAAGTCTCTTTTTTTTCGGAAAAACATACAGCTTCACCATTTTTAGATAACTTTTTTTTTTTTTTTTTTTTTCAGAAGTAGACAAAACTTTCAGGAACTTTAGGGGAAGTGTATAGCTTAAAATTTATTTGTCACTTTTTTTAATTTTTTCCACCCTTTCAAACATTTTCTTTTGGATGATAATCCTTTAAAAATGAAAGAAATAATGAGGGGTACGGTAAGGTGATAAAAATATAGAAATTATATTTAAAAAAAGTAAAATGTTACAATGCTGCTACTACTGTTACTACTACTACAATAATAATAATAATAATAATAATAATAATAATAAAAATAATAATAATAAGAAAATAATAATAATATGTAGAAAAATAATAATAATAATAATAATAAATAAATATATAAATATATAATAAAAATATAATAATAATAATAATAAAAATAATAACAAATAAATAAATAGATAACAAAAATAACAATAATAATAATAATAGTTGTAGTAACTTGAACACTAAGTATCTTCATCCTACGTAATGGGAAATATAATCTTTAGATTAGATCAAAGCTATTAGGAAATGTTGGAAATAATAAATAGAAACTAAGAATCATATATTTTTATTCACAGATAAAGTAATAATAATAATAATAATAATAATAATAATAATAATAATAATAATAATAATAATAATAATAATTATAATTATTATTATTATTATTATTTTTACCATTAATGATAATAATAATAATATAATAATAATAATAATAATAATAATAATAATAATTTTTACATCACCGCTCAAGGTGGAAGTATAAAATAAAAACAAAAGTTATCAAAATAATAATAATAATTATTATTATTATTACCATTATTATTGCTATTAATAATAATGATAATTTTTACAGCTAGCATCAGCGCTCAAGGTGAAAGTGTAGAATAAGAAGTTACCAAAATAAAAGTTCATAAAGCACCATGCACATAACTCTAAAATTTCGCAAGTGAGCACAGACACAATAAAGTGTGGGAGATTAAATTTGGGGGAATATATATGAGAATTCCACAGAACAGATGTGACTGAAAAGTAAGAAGCAACACAATATTCAAGCCTAGAGTTACCAATACTCACACAAATTTATGTGCAACCTTTCTATCCCTTTTTTGCAACCATGGTTGGGAAATTTGGTATTAAATACGTCAAAAAATATTTCTGCTTGAAATATTTATCTAATTTTATTAACTAAATAAGTGTGAGGTTACTGGTGGAGTTTTATTTGTCATTGCGGATTATTTGAAACTCCTGGACTGCGAATTAAATAGCAATTTGTTTTTTTTTTCTGATAAGAATGATTTTCCATATTGGATAGTTCACTTCTCCTTAATGAGCAGGAGGAATCAAAACGAATTGTCTGAAAAGCAGAATACGAATCTATTAAAACTATATCCCAAGTTAAAATCATGATGTGGTTCTATGGTGAATCAGAAACTAAATACACAAACTAAAGCTAGTTAGATAAGGGAACTAATATTACCATTCCCAAAGGTAAAAATTAACCCAACTTCCACGGTTTAATTTCGAGAAAAGATAATCTTGAGAAATAGAAACGAATATATTCTATTTACAATAATGAGAATGTCAACGATGATAATGATAATGAAAATGAAGATATTAATATTATAATTATTATTATTGTTATTTTTATCATTATAATTATTATTATTTTTTTATTATTTATCATTATTATTTTTATTATTATTTTTATTATTATTATTATTATTATTATTATTATTACTACTATTATTATAGTTTTTATTATAAATTATTATTATTATTATTATTATTATTATTATTATTATTATTATTATTATTATTATTATACCCATAAGTCTGAAAGTTATTATATTCTAACATCAAGAGCAAACCTTTGTCTGTGGTGATCAATCATTCCTCAGCTGTCAAAGTATAAAATGAAGCTCGATTGCTAATTAGACCTTTTGAGTAGGACGGAATAACAGAAGGTCTTCGTTCTTGAATAGAACTTTTAAAATGCTTAATTGGGTCATTAAATAAAAAATGAATTCTAAGAATGAGATGTCAATAGAATGAAAATAAGTGTTTATCTTTAGATCTTCCTCTATTCATACACTCGTGCATTTATAACCTTGCTGTACTGAGTGTGAATCTAA
>SEYY01024993.1:17500-20000 GCA_009176605.1 Armadillidium nasatum
GAGAAGGTATGAGACTGTGTAGAAAGGCGTGTCGCACGAGCTCTTCTCAATGGAGGAGGTATGCGACGAGAGAGTTCTGAAGAGCAGTGTCTGTTGTAATAGCGATACTATAGAGAGAGTGACGCAACAATTCGACGGGCAGAAAGAGATTGGAGAGAGTTAGTAAGAGCAGGAGAATTGATGAGACGAAATGCATGCCTAGACTCCACCTTCTCTAGGAGAGCTGTGTGTGTGTGGAACCACCCCAGATGTTTGAAGCGTACTCCAAATAGGGGCGAACAAAACCCCTATACAGAGCAAGCAACTGGGGTGGCGTGAAGTAATTCTGAAGGCGCCTCAGAACACCCAATCTCTTAGAAGCTTGTTTAGAAAGAGAAGTAATGTGATCTTTCCAAGAAAGATCACGAGAAAAAGAAACACCAAGAATATTAAGGACAGATGAAGGCTTGAGTTGTGTGTTTTCGAAGAAGATATCATAGTTGTGTGGAAGATTGTGTCGAGTGGAGAGATAAAGGAATTGAGTTTTTGAGGCATTGAAAACAACCACGTTTTTTCTGCCCCAATTTGAAATAAGTGAAATATCAGAGGTTAGTTGCTCCAAGGCTACCCTTCTCGAGTCTAACAACTGCTGCTGGGTGGGACGTTTTTCGAACTGGAAGGAATAATGAAGTGAGGAGTCATTAATTAGCAAATGAGTGGATAGGAGATGAGGTAATAGAGAGAAGGTCATTAATGAAAAGTAGAAAAATGTTGAGGGTATGACAGAACCCTGAGGAACACCACTATTAATAGATTTAAAGAAAGAACAGTGGCCGTCTACAACAGCTGCTATAGAACGACCGGAAGGGAAATTAGAGAGAAGATCACAGATAGAAGGATAGATACCAAAAGAGGGAAGTTTAGAAATCAAAGTTTTGTGCCAGATTCTATCGAAGGCTTTCGATATGTCCAGCGCGACAGCAAAAGATTCACCAAAATGCCGAAGAGCGGAGGACCAAGAGTCAGAGAGAAGGGAAAGAAGATCACCCGTAGAGCGTTTCTTACGAAAGCCATACTGGCGATCTGAGATAAGATTAGAAGAATTGAGATGTTTCCAAATCTTCCTGTTAAGGATAGATTCGAAAACTTTAGAGAGAACGGAGGTCAAAGAAATAGGACGGTAGTTGGAGGGTTGAGAGGGGTCCCCCTTCTTCGGCATAGGCTGAATGAGCGCACGTTTCCAGCAAGAAGGGAAGGTTGAAGTAGAGAGGCATAGACGAAATAGTTTACCGAGGCAGGGTGCAAGCTTGGAAGCACAAGTTTTGAGAACCACAGGATTACCATCGGGACCGTACGCCTTCTTAGTATTAAGCTCAGAGAGAGCAGAAATGACATCTTTAGAAGAAATTCTAATTATAGGCATAATTGAGTTAGAGGGGGTTGAAGGAGGAGGAATAGCTCCGGAATCGTCTAAGGTTGAATTTGAGGCAAAAGTTTGAGCGAGTTCAGCTTTAGAAGAAGGTAAAACAGCAGTTGTGCCGTCGGAAGATATTAAAGGAGGGAAAGAGGAAGAAGCAAAGTTAGAGTTGACATTTTTTTGCAAAATGCCAGAAAGAACGTGAAGAAGAGGAACCAGAAAGATTATTGCATTTTCTACTTAGAAATGAGTTTTTAGTGTTACGAAGGATAGATTTGCACGATTCCGAGATGAAATATAAGTAGCGTGAGCTTCTGAAGTTTGAAGACGACGGTAATCCCTGAAGGCAGCATCCCTGCCGCGGATAGCACGAGAACAAGTAGAGTTAAACCAAGGTTTGTTAGGTTTAGTAGAAGGGAAAGAATATGGAATGTACGCCTCCATGCCAAAGAGAATCACCTCGGTAATGCATTCTGCACGCTTCGAGGGACCTCTCCCACGGAAGCAATAATCATTCCACGGGAAATCGAAGAAGTACGACCGCAAGTCCGACCAGCTTTCGGCACCGAAGTGCCACAAACGTTTCCTTTCAATGGAAGGGGGTCTTTCCTGCAGAAGACTTGAAGAGATAGAAGAAGATACAGAGATAAGAAGGTGATCGGAGGAACCCAGAGGAGGAAAGAGGTTAACAGTATAAGGAGAAGGATTAGAAGTTAGAAAAAGGTTTAGAATGTTGGGTTCATCTCCAAGACGATCAGGGATACGAGTAGGGAGCTGCACCAACTGCTCAAGGTCGTTTTGGATAGCGAAATGGAAGGCACGTTCACCAGCTGTATCGTGAGAACTAGATGAAAGCCATTGGCGATGGTGAACATTGAAATCACCTAATATGATTATTTCAGAGAAAGGAGGAGAGGAGAGAATGTACTCTATTTTGGAGTTTAAATAGTCGAAGAATTTACGATAGTCAGTAGAATTAGGAGATAAATATACAGAACAAATGAATTTAGTCGAAGAATGGCAAGAGAGCCTAAGCCATAAGGTGGAAAATTCGGAAGACTCCAAATTAGAGACACGAGAACAAACGACATCGTTGCGCACGTA
>SEYY01024993.1:22500-32500 GCA_009176605.1 Armadillidium nasatum
CTCCTTCTCCTATCAGGCTTCCCATATCTCTACCCCTGATTACTCATGGGATCCTGAAATATTTGAAAGTCAGAAAGGCTAGTGGCCCGACGACATTCCCTCTCGCGTTCTGAGGGAGTGTGCTTCCGAGTTGGCGCATGTCCTCGTTCAGCTTATATTATCTATGCTTCAATAGTAATACTTTTCCACAGTGCTGGAAGAGCGCATATGTTCAACCGATCCCGAAAAAAGATAGCCTCTCTGACCCTTCTAACTATCGACCTATAGCTCTCACTTGTGTTCTGTCTAAAATTTTTGAAACTCTCCTCAACTCTCATTTCCTGGATCATTTGGAATCTCATTCTCTTCTCTCAGATCACCTGTATGGCTTTCGACGCTCGAGGTCAACTGGTGACATACTTTCCTATTTTACTGATCTATGGTCTTCTGCCCTTATGGATTTCGGGGAGTATTGTGTGGTGGCGCTTGACATATCCAAGGCTTTAGACCGGGTATGGAATGCGTCGCTGCTCTCCAAGCTCCCTTCCTTTGGGTTTCCTCCTTCCCTTTGCTTACTCTTGTCTAGTTTTCTCTCAGATCGTTCCATCATCACTTGTAGATTGAGCGACCTCATCCTCTTTTACTGTCATCTGTGGTGTTCCTCAGGGTTCTTTTCTATCTCCAACTTTATTCTTACTTTTCATTAACGATCTTCTCAACTGCACTTCTAACTCTGTTCACTCTTATGCTGATGACTCAACTCTGCCTTCTTCTACTTATTCTAAATCTGCTCCCTCTTTTATTTCTATAGTTGATTCTCGTCTTCATTTTTTCGATTCTATTATTGCAAATCTGGATAGGATTTCCCGGTGGAGTCATAGAAACCTTATGAATTTAACTCTTCTCTTTAAAAACTCAACTTCTTCACATCTCCCTCTCAAAAACACCTCCCACCTTCCCTATCTTTTTCTCACTTGTAAATAGCATCAACATTCTAGGTCTTAACATAAACAATACATTGTCTTGGAAATCACATATCACAATGGATGCTAAGGCTGCCTCTAAGAAGCTGGGAATAATTTTTTCTGAGCAGTTACTCCAATTATATAAGGTTCTTATTCGACCTTGTATGGAGTACTGTTCTCACATTTTGATTGCCTCCTGTTCCTCCTGTCTTCTGGATAGGGTTGAGTCTAAGGCTAAAAAGTTAACAAACTGTCCTCTACTTTCATACTCTCTGTTCTGTGAACTCCTTACCATCATCTATTTTTACCCCTATATTTAATCTTCCTATGCTCAAGGCTTCTGCCTGATGCAATAGTCATTCTGTGCTAAGTCAAAGAAATACGACCTCAAGTTCTATCATTTTACAGCACCAAAGTATCAAAAACGTTTCTTCGCCGTTGGTGTGTATCTTTCTTGCGGAAGACTTGAAGAGAGAGAAGGGGATACAATGATAAGGATGTGATTGGAGGAACTCTAAGGAATAAAGATATTAAAATAATAAGGAGAATAATTGTATTTATCTCAAAGAGGATCATGGTACAGACAAAGATCTGAATCAACTGATGAAGGCTATGCTTGAAAGATATATGGATGGTGAGTTACCCAGCTGTACCTTGAAAATAAAGGAAAGCTATTTTTGGTGGTAAACATCGAAATTAACTAACATAATAGTTTCAGAAAAAGGAGAAGAAAAGAGAATGTGCTCTATTTTTTAAAGCTTCAGTAGTAGTTAAGTCAAGAGATATATAGAGAATAGATGAATACAGTAGTAGATTGGCAAGAGAGCCTGAACCATATGTATAAAATTCTGAATGCTTCAAATTAGACACAAGAGAACAAAACACTTCGTTTTGCAAATCAAATTTGTATAACAACCTGCCTTGAATGAACACTAAAGATAGAGAACAAAGTGAATTTGCGGTCAGAACTCTCAAGGTAATGAGTTTCAGTTAAGAATAAGAATTAAGATCTAGAGAAAGAAAGATCATTTTCAACACAGTAGAAATTATTATAAGGATTGTAAAAATTGAAAAATTAATAAAGAGGACCGTGCACTAAAACAGAACGGAAATTTCGTGACGGCACCGATTCCACCACCGGAACAAGCCAACTCGAAAGAGGAGATGATGAAGTGTGTTTCAGGGGCTGTTATCGATAGACACCCCTCTTGACTTCTCCGAGGCTATTTTTTTCTAGAGCTATTTTTATTATTTTGTAAAAAGAGGGTATAATGTGATGTGGTGCTGTGGAAAGCCTACAAGTCACCTATATGTCCTCATATGCTGAAAGATTCTGAAGATGTATGCGAATGGGGAGAATCATTAATTAGGCATCAAAGTGCAATAAAATATTCAATAATACCCCCATATGTACATACGTACGTGGGTATTATCATCGCTTCGTACGTCCGTACACTTTTCACACACACACACAGGTTATTATATATATATATATATATATATATATATATATATATATATATATATATATATATATATATATATATATATATATATATATATATATATATATATATATATATATATATATATATATATATATATATATTGAAAACAGTAGTAATGCACTTCTTGAAATATAATTTCCTTATCTATTAATTCAGATGTTTAATCATTGCAGGCAAATAATGAGAAAGAAAATGAAAATTCTCCAAATGTTCGAAGCCCGGACAATCTCGATGAACAAACAGTTTGTGCTTCTGAAAAGTCTGTAATTTACCCCAAAAGAGGCCGAACCACCAACAATGAATGGGTATTTATTTTGAATCAAGAAGGCGCTCAACAAGGAGTTACAATTGAGAAGTGCTTGAGGTAAATATTTATATATATATATATATATATATATATATATATATATATATATATATATATATATATATATATATATATATATATATATATATATATATATATATATATATATATATATATATATATATATATATATATATATATATATATATATATATATATATATATATATATATATATATATATATATATATATGACTAGCATGGCTACAAAGTATTTATGTACTTGGGTGCAGATTTTGAAGTTCTTATCCATACTTCTATTTGCATTTGTACTTAAAAAGTGTCCTCTTTCAACCCTTTAAATGTTTTCCTATTTTTTTAAACCATTTCTTTTAAATTACTCGACTGGTAGTCTTCCTTAAGTTCTCTCTGACACTTGATTTACTTTAAGCATTTTTGCTAGTTTTTGAGGTAGCGCTGGAAATTTCAAGAGCTTTCGATAGAGTATAGAACAAAGTTTTAATTTCCTACTTTGGTATTTAGCTACCACTATTACTACTACTACTACTCTGATAAATCTATAGCATCAGTTGCGGAAGACCATCGTTATTACTCTGAATCTAAAAATATTGGTGTTTTTCAGGGTTTTATTCTACTCCTTTTCTTGCTGTCAATACATAGAGTCACAGTAGTGAAGGTGAATGAATGGCACGAAAATGTTTAAGACGCTTAAAATAATTTACTTCAAATTATATAAGAAATACTTTTAATAACTTATTATTAATGATTACTGAAAATTATATTACCATTATAATAATATAAAAATTATCCTAATTTTTGGATTAACTACTTCTCAAATTACAGAATATCTATTTTAAATTATAGCATACGTTTTACCTTAAATACGAAATTAACTGTCAGCAACTTTTATAAACTATTAATTATTTCCTTTGTTCCTTTCTGTTTCATAAATTTTCAGACCAGAGACTTCATGTATGGCAGGTGGTGGTCAGATTGAAAAAACAACATGTCGACAGAAGTTCATATACAAAAACGTTTTGACTATGGGTAAAGATGAAAACTGTGTTGCTACTGAATCAGTTATTATGCCATCATGTTGTGTTTGCCATGTTCCGTTAAGGTAAAATTTATTTTCGTTGAAGATAATTTATTAAAGAAATATTTCAGGTCAAAAATTATTATTCTTAAAATATTATTATTTTATTTCAGGTCATAAAAATTATTATTATTAAATTATTATAATTATTATTATTTTTAATTTTTTCAGCACATAAGACAAAACATTAACAAAAATTTCACCATGTGGAAATGGGACATGTTCAAAATATGTGTGTTATTTTTCTTTAAGGGTCATGTACTCCCCCAACCCCATCCCAACTTCCCAACTAACCCAAGGATTTTTTCTTTTTCCTTTTTTAAAACAATATTTAAGGCATTATTTTGTGATATTTATTTAAAATTTCTTAAGACTTAATTTACATTATATGCTTGTAGTTAGTAGCTGTATATTGTACGGAATGACCACTAGGATAGCCGTACATCAGCATCAGTCATCGATGAATCTCCACCCAATTTTGTTTGTAGATTCGGATATTTAAAAATATAAATAAAAAAATTGTTTTTAAATCTGATTAGCACCAATATTTTTTAGAAAGTTTTCTTTTACTTTTATTTTAATTTGAATTTTAATTTATATATATATATATATATATATATATATATATATATATATATATATATATATATATATATATATATATATATATATATATATATATATATATAGGGATTGAGTGAAGTATCGGTATCGGTAAGTATTAAATATCGGTATCGGTATCGGTTTTGGATAAGTATCGGATATTTTAAGTATCGGGTATCGGTACCGGTAAATTTTTAGGTATCGGTATTGGTAAAAATTTTGGTATCCCTCCATCCCTAATATATATATATATATATATATATATATATATATATATATATATATATATATATATATATATATATATATATATATATATATATATATATATATATATATATATATATATATATATATATAATATCAATGTTTAAAGTTTGCTATAGGGGAATCGAACCCGGGCCCTATAACACAAAAGCATAGCGTTTTACCACTACGCTACCATATATATATATATATATATATATATATATATATATATATATATATATATATATATATATATATATATATATATATATATATATATATATATATATATATATATATATATATATATATATATATATATATATATATATATATATATATATATATATATATATATATATATATATATATATATATATATATATATATATATATATATATATATATATATATATATATATATATATATATATATATATATATATATATATATATATATATATATATATATATATATATATATATATATATATATATATATATATATATATATATATATATATATATATATATGGCACAAGGTCAAATTAAGCAACCATCTCTGAAAATGTAAAAAATACCCTAACAGTTTTCAATACATTTCAAAAAAATTAAATTTACCTTAAAACTTTTTCTTAATATATATAAATATTTATATATAAAGTGAAGTTTAAAAAGTTTAAAATAAGATGTGTTTTTATATTTAATTTTAGTTCTATTATTTTATGTATATATATATATATATATATATATATATATATATATATATATATATATATATATATATATATATATATATATATATATATATATATATATATATATATATATATATATATATTATAGAGAGAGAGAGAGAGAGAGAGAGAGAGAGAGAGAGAGAGAGAGAGAGAGAGAGAGAGAGAGAGAGAGAGAGAGAGAGAGAGAGAGAGAGAGAGAGAGAGAGAGAGTTGAAAAGATTACGTTAGGTTAGGTAGGTTAGGTTATGTTAGGTTATGTTAGGTAGGTTAGGTTACGTTAGGTAGGTTAAGTTACGTTAAGTTAGGTATGTTAGGTTACGTTAAGTTAGGTAGGTTAGGTTAGGTAGGTTAGGTTAGGTTAGGTTAGGTTAGGTTAGGTTAGGTTAGTTAGGTAGGTTAGTTAGGTTAGGTTAGGTTAGGTTAGGTTAGGTTAGGTTAGGTTAGGTAGGTTAGGTTACGTTAAGTTAGGTAGGTTAGGTTACGTTAGGTTAGATTAGGTTAGGTTAGTAGTAAAAGTATACATGTTGTAATTGAATAATAAGGAAATTTATTCATAACGATATTAAAGGATATCGCTAATTTTTAATTTAGTTTATTTTTATGATTATATATATATATATATATATATATATATATATATATATATATATATATATATATATATATATATATATATATATATATATTATATATATATATATATATATATATATATATATATACTAATTAAAAAAAAATACAAAAAATTGAATTATTAGACTTCACTACCTTTACTTATTTTTACCCGAAATCATTTTAAATTTACACTAAATTCTTACGTTTTTTTCGACCGCTGAAAATGGTTGCTTAATTTAGACTTGAACCTATATATATATATATATATATAATATATATATATATATATATATATATATATATATATATATATATATATATATATATATATATATATATATATAATATATATATATATATAAAATCCCATTATTGTACTATTTCTGAAATTCAGTACGTATTTCATACAAAATTGTGGCAAGAGTGATAAAGGTCTTAGAAATGACAAATAATTTTAAAGTTATAAAGTCAAACACGTGAGACCCATTCATTTTATCAGTATCAATTTCTTAATAAACGAAATTCCTAGTCAAGTTTGTCAATGGATTAAATGGATTGATTATTTGGTGCTTTGTTCTTTTACGATGATGAAAAAATATTTAGATCGGAAATGTTGGTATTTTATTGTTAACTTTATTATTAATTTAAAAATAGGTCTTTTTTTTTTACAATTTTTGCGCCTCACCGCGAGTGATTTTTGCAAAAGAAAATTTAAAATTAAATTTATTTCACTCAAATTCTCGATTTAATGTGAAAGGTGTGGATCGTTGAATATGAATTGTGAATATAATTTCAGTTGGATAAGTTAGGTTAGGTTAGGTTAGGTTAGGATAGGTTAGGTTTTGTGAGGTTTAGTTAGGTTAGGTTAGGTTTAGCTAGGTTAGGTTAGGTTTAGCTAGACTAGGTTAGGTTACGTTCGGTTTGGTTAAGTTTAGTTGTTAGCTCACGATTTACATAAAACTATTTTCTCTAGGTTTGTGCCAATTCAGTGTCAACTTTTGAACCAATTGGAGGAGATGGCTTCACTTTTATATATATATATATATATATATATATATATATATATATATATATATATATATATATATATATATATATATATATATATATATATATATATATATATATATATATATATATATATATATATATTAAATAAATAAAAAAAGAAGCTCAAAAAAATTTTATATGCGTTTCTTTCTATCATTAAAAATTATTATTTTCATTTTTAACTTTTAAGCAAAGACAGGCGGAGAAACCTTTTACAATCTAAATATTTTTTCATCATTGTAAAAGAACAAAGGTCCGATTATTTTCCTATTTTTTCGAATTCTTTTTCTTTCAATGAAATAAATTTTTAAATTTTACTCAATATTTTTACTATCCCTTTTTGAAATGTATTATTATTATTATTATTATTATTATTATTACACCTGGAACGCAACCTTTGGTGACTGAGATGATAAACTTACTTTTGGGTATATTGAGGTCGCGGATTCTAAAACTGACATTACTTTTCTCCAGCAACTCTGCTTCTCAAGATATGACATGGGCATATTTTTTTAAATTTACAAGGTATTTTATAATAACAAATTGTAAATCAAAGCTAGGAAATGAAAAATCAAACAAGCATGAAACAATAACGAGATAAGTTTCTTCTTTGAGGCTCTTTGCATAAAGAGCGTTTCTGAGATTTATTGTGATGAAATATGACTGGACGTTCGCTCTGAATGCTCCAGCAGTAACCAACCACATCATGGGAGTATCTCATCGTTCAGATACTGTTCCTCCATGGTTCTTAGTTCTTAGTAAAACCGTTCACCCTGTTCGTCGCTTAGATCACTATGGTTATCAGGAAAAAGACCGAAATGACTTCGGAATTAATGCATTTTGATGCTCATATTACAACAAACATTGTCATCATGTAAGTATACCATCGTTCATTTTATTATTCCTCTATGGTCTTAGTTCTTGATTAAATCATTCACTATTCTTCTCTCAGATCACCATGCAAAGTTATCTGGTGAGCGATCTAGATGACTATGGATGTAATGCAGTTTGATGCCCAAATTACAACAAAATATCAGACTATCTGAGCATATTATTCACAAGTTTACTGTAGTTATCGCACTTATAGCTTCCAATGAAATTTTTCCCAACCATACATAACGTTGAGCGTGCATGTACTACCTTAATGTTGTTAATTAAATCTTACAAACGACTATCTTTCATGAGTTTCTGGATTTGCGGTCCATCGAAAATGCTTGTTTTCAAGTTTTATATGTTTAGAATTGGAAATGTTCTACATATGTAGCCATATCCTGTCCCATCTCTACTCATAGCCTTTATAAACTTAGTTTGATGCGCAGTGATCTTCTCTGTTAACAAAAGTCCTTTGATATTTTTTTTTCCAGTTAACATGTTTTTCCAAACAGTTCACTTTCATCTCATTAATAGTTCAATTTTCACTCTATTATACTATAGACATAATTATTTTTTTCTAATAAAGTCCACTCCTCTCTCTCTACTTTATATATATATATATATATATATATAATATATATATATATATATATATATATATATATATATATATATATATATATATATATATATATATATATATATATATATATATATATATATATAAATACTCGACACAATCTTCCACACAACTATGATTTCTTCTTCGAAAACACTCAACTCAGACCTTCATCTGTTCTTAATATTCTTGGTGTTTCTTTTTCTCGTGATCTTTCTTGTAAAGATCACATCACCTCTCTTTCTAAACAAGTTTCTAAGAGGTTGGGTGTTCTGAGGCGCCTTCAGTATTTCTTCAATCCACCCGAGTTGCTTGCACTGTATAGAGGTGTTGTTCGCCTCTGTATGGAGTATGCGTCGCACATCTGGGGTGGTTCCACACACACAGCTCTTCTTCAGAAGGTGGAGTCTAGGGCTTTTCGTCTTATCAACTCTCCTGCTCTCACTAATTCTCTCCAGTCTCTTTCTGATCGTCGAAATGTTGCGTCACTCTCTCTATACTATCGCCATTACAATGGACACTGCTCTTCTGAACTCTCTCGTCGCATACCTCCTCCACTGAGAAGGGCTCGTGCGACTTGACTTTCCACACAGTCTCATCCTTTCTCTGTCCAACTCTCTGACCCAGACTTAACCGCTATGATCTGTCCTACATGTACTCTACTGGTAAAGTCTGGAACACACTCCCTTCTTCTATTTTCCCAACTTCCTATTACTTACATACCTTCAAACGTCGTGTATCAGGTTACGTCGGCCTTTAATTTTGACCATTATCCGTCTTTCTCCCTAACTTTGGTGGCATTGCAATAAAAAAAATGTAAAAGAAAATAAATATGTAATTAAAATATTATAAACTAGCCAAATTTATTGTTAAGTATTCGTAGAATATTTTATTCACAATGAGAATGCTAAATTTATATACAAATGTTAATTTTAATAGCATTCTAAAAATTCTTAAAATTAAAATAATATTAAATAATAATAATAATAATAGTAATAATAATGATAATGATAATGATAATAATAATAATAATAATAATAATAATAATAATAATAATAATAATAATAATAATAATAATAATAATAATAATAATAATAATAATAGTAATAAGATATTAACTAAAAATTATAATTAGCTTAAAATGAATTGCAAGCAGAATTTTTACCCTAATTTCCAAAATAATTCATAACTATATATATTTTACAGATCGCCACCACTCACTGGAAGCCCTTTTCAAAATTAATATATATTATATAATATATTTAATATATATAAATATATTAAATTAATATTAAACAATATATATATATATATATATATATATATATATATATATATATATATATATATATATATATATATATATATATATATA